>MU225442.1:1735996-1783260 GCA_018584345.1 Thuja plicata
TAAGCAACCAAACTGCAAGAATTCACAATGAAATATTGATGCTTTTAAGGCCTATGGAGTATGCCCCTGAGTTGAAAATTTCTCACAACTGGGGAGATTTGATCTTATACCCTTTTGCAATAGTGATCAGGGTCTATGGTTTTAGAGGCGTTCCTTATGTGTTTCCCTACAGAGTCTCACTCAAGATTGGGATAGTAGAAATCATAAGACAATTAGGTGGGCTACAGGAGGAAGCCTTGACCATAAAGATGAAGGGGAACATATTTTCTCCACTCACTAAAGCCCATCACTTTATCATAACAAAGAGAGGGTGGGCACAGTTTTACAAGTATTTTGAGCCCTATCATTTATCTACTTCCATAGCCAGATGTGCTGATAATGAAGATTTTATCATGGGCATGTTTAGGAAGAGAACCAATTGTATTATGTTGAAACGTCAGCTCTACTATCCTAAGGATATTATTAGGAACATCTTTGACTTAGAGGTCCAGGAAGTCAAGAAGGAGAAGTGGATGGAATATAAGAAATCCTTAGACTTTCTCCAAAATTTTGACAAGACCTATGATCCTCTAAAGGATTTTTTCCCATGGTCTTATAAAATTGATTCACTTATGAATCTTTTTGAGGTAATAATGAAAACCCTGAATGAGAAAAGGAAGAGAGCAGTTGAGAGTAACCCTTAAAAGACCCTTGCTATCATGAATAAATTCCCATAGAGCAGAATAGTTCCACATGGGAACTATCTAGTATACAAGAGAAGGGGATATACCACTGTTGCTCCCAGAATTGATCAGCCCATTCAGCATAAGGGAAAGAGGCCAATGGACACTGATGTTTAAGAAGTATCCTCTCCAAAGAGGAAAAAGGTGGAGATAAAGGAACAAGGAGGTGAATTATATTCTCCCTCCCAATCCCCTATGGAGTATGATGACCAGAACATTGCTAAGCAATTGCTCAAGATGAGAAATGCTAGTGAAGTAGTTGTTACTACTCATGAATTACAAGAGCGGATGCCAGAAGAACCCAAGAATACATTATCTAACATTATAGTGGCTGAATTTTCTAGCAAGGAGTTAGACCCTATGACCAAGCAGGCAAGTGATGAATTCTTGTCTAATGATAGTTTCATCAAAACTAGGGCTTTTATCCAGTTTCTATGGAGATGCCATATTGATGAATATAATGAGAAGTGTTAAAAAATGACAGAAGCCCAACCTGACGCTGCCAAAGAGGACATAGAGAAAGCAGTTAAACAAGAATTGATACTGAAATTTGATAAAATTACTCCTAAAGAGGGAAAAAAATTTGTCAAAAGGCAAGGGGTACTCATATTGCCACAATGGGATTTAGTTGATGCAGTAGTTTTTGAAGCCATAAGAAAACAAGACAAACCCATAAGCCCTACTAGAACATCAGTTGGTGCTAAATTTAGTGAAGACCATGTAGCATTGGTAATCTGGTCACTGAAGAAGAAGGACAAAAGAAGAGTTAAAGAAGATAATGAAGCTGAAGACACAGGCAGTCTGATTGTGAAAAGGGTTACAGACACCTCAAGAGTTGAAGCAGCTGACCTTGTTGTACAAGTTGCCAATCTGAGCATGAAAGTGTTAGAAAAGAGGAGGCATATGCTAGTCTAAATGAAAAGTATGAGTTAGTTCTCAAAGCTTATAATGAGGAGAGGGTTAAATCTTTGATGAAGGACAATAAAATAGCAGAGTTGGAGGGTAAGCAAAAGACCCAATTTGTGCCCCAAAGGGTAATTTCTCAGGACCCATATCAACCTTCCTCCTTGAGTCCATTCATAACATATCCCCCATCCCTTGCACCTCTAAGTCCTACTATTCAAGAAGCTGTTGATGCCAAGAGGGCAGAATTAGAAGCTGAGAAGAGCAGGCTAATCAGTGAGAGAACAAGATTAGAAGAGGAGGGTAAGAGAGACCTGGAAGATTCCCCAGCATACAAAGAGGCTAAAGAACTGGTAAAGTAAAAGCACACAGATCAAACATTTACAAATCTCAAGAGATGTGCTAGTGAGGTCAACCTCTTTAACCTCTACCTATTGGGGAAGAAGATTGCAAGCATCATCAGCAAATATGATGCTAAAAAGGAACAATGGAATTTGATAGTGAGTAAATGGAATAGGAGGGCATCCCATGTAAAATATTTCAATTACCTCTCTAAAGAGAAAAATGATGTTGATATTCTTTTGACAAGCACTCATAAGTGTCTTAAATTGATGGTCAAATTAGACACCAAGAGGAACATGGTGATGAAGAAGATCACAACCTTGAAAGGGGAATTTTCCAATGACAGATACGATATGTATCCCTATATGTTCAAAGAGGATGGGAAAATAAAAAATGAAGCCCTATGGCTGAGGCAGGTAAATGAAGCACTAACTAGCATAACAAAAAGTATTGTCACTTTGGCAAATACTGGATGGTTTGTGCTAACTATAGATATTTTGAGCAAAGCCAAGGCATTTTTTGAATGTTGGGAGGAAGAGATTGAGAAGGCTAACAATGATTAGGAGGAGTGCAACAGCCAAAAGGATGAGGTTCTCAATTTCAATTGGCCAAGTGATGAGGTGTTCACCTCATGGGTTAGCAAGTATGGAGTAGTCACCCCGGTAGCACGAGACAACAAATATGAAGGGGACAGCTAACACCAAGGAGGTTGAATGGATGGAGAAAATCAAATATTTGGGGCCTCTACACCAATAAGAGGGCAAGATCCAGATGATAAAGACCCAACTACGTCAGAACAACTTCAAGCATTCAGGCAGTGACAAGACAAATGATCACATGGCTTGTAGAAAATATTGTTATGTCTTCAGCAAAAAAATTTGTCTCTTCTTGGAACTGTATTTTGTCCTGTAGCCTAGTCATCCGTAGCTTGTTGCATCCTTATTCTCCAAAAGGATTCCAAGATGACTGGGGCTACCTATAAGTATCAAGTTGTAATATTCTAATAAGGATGGTAAATATAAGACTACAAGGAAGATTACTAAATTGGTCTGGCCATTGGTTTTTGAGTCTTAAAAGTGTACTATTATTGAGTTCATATTAATAAAAATACAATGGAATCTCCATTTTTTATGTCAATGGTGTCTTCATGCATTTGCAAATAATTCTTGTATGTTCAATTCGTGAGGCATTTTGAGTATACTAATTACAAGGTAGTCATGTTCTTGTTTGTGAGTTATTTTCAAGGAGAGTATAAATCTTGTAGGTGATTGCAGAGAATTAGGGTTTGTGTAAGGATTTGATACATTGGTGTGAAGAATGAGAGGATAGTTTGTAAGGAATTCTATCTGGGGTTCAATTGTGTTCTAATTAATTGTCTTAATATGTGTATGCTCTGTTATGACTCTATTACCCATGATTAGGAACTGGTCAATATGTTGACATGTGGTTGTTATCAGCAATTTAAATATTAAAACCTTTACCTTCTATTGTCAAGAAATTATATGTGTAGTTGATTGTGTTGAAGAATACAGTTCATCTTAGTGATTCCTTGAAGAGTGAATCAATAGGTTAGCCTTCCTAGGCTAAGCTGGCATAAAAAGAAGAAGGATTTCAAATCCTTAATCCACTGTGAGAATCTCTGTTATTCAGTGAGTCTGGCAAAGGTACACCCGCCTGGGTATGTGGAGCCCAAAGTGTAGGAGGATCTTTATCCTTGTTAATTAGCCTTATTCATGTATGAATCTAAGTTGGGAATAGAGGGTTAAGCATTTGTTATTGTTTTAAATGATTCATACAAGAAAATGAGCTAACAACTCCTATACCTGGAACTGCTCCCTATTGCTTCAAAGACATGTAGTTTTATATCAAGTATATTGCCTATGCCTTGTGTAGAGTGTTAGGGATAGATGGAGGGGCAGAAAAGATAAGTGCTGGAGTTCTGATGATGGTGTTAGACTTTCAAGATGTGTATTCTAGCACAGATTATGATTATTTACAGTATATTATAGATAAAATGCATGAGGGATTTATAGCTACTCAGAAGAAGATGAAGGACCCTAAGGAGAAGGAGCCTAGGTTCTTCCACTATTCCATCCTAATGCATTTTCTATTACATTTTAACTTTGGGATTATGGATGTGAATAACTTGAATCCTCAAAGGATTTTACAGGGTTGACCTAATCCCATTCAGTTTTGGGTTAGGATTTGGAATTATACATCCAATGATTGTGACTACTGTGGATTTGAAAATTGGATTGTATATCCACTGATGCAGAGCATGGGTATCAGCAAAACCAGGCTCCTAATCAAGGTCTTGCAACTATTGAGGCCTTGTGAGTATGTAGACAAGTGAGAGGGTGATCATAATTGGGGAGACTTCTTCTTGGAGGAGAATTTCACCATTATTAGGGTATACGGATGCACACATCCACCTCATGTCTTACCTTACCATGTGTCATCCAGATTTGTTGCCATGGAATTCATCTGGCAACTATTGTTAATAGATAATGAACATTTTCCACCACATAGGAAGGGGACCTTAACCCCTAGACAATTTAAGATCTCTAATTTTACCATTGACAAGGGAACCATTGATTGAGTGAGTAAGTGGTTGGAGAGCTGCAAGATGGGGGCAGCATCATATAGGTATATTGACCCTAAGGATTCATGGCAGGAGTCAGGAAACTTTTAACTCCTACTATCACTAATATAAATGTGCATTGTTTATATATAGAAGAGGATGTAACAAGAAATCTTCTGGATGAAGATGAAATTAGAACAAGAAGGGAGAGGATTCAAGAATTGCTGAAACTAGAAAGGCAAATAAAGAGAAATGGGTTGTCTTTTGGAGGCTTTTACCCTGATTCACCTTATTTTGACAAGATTAAGGCTATGATTGATAATTATTACATACTCTATGAACAATTGGATAATGTTTTGGATAAAAAAGGAGCTAAAGAGCTCGAGCATTCAGAATCAGAGCATGAGAGTAATAGTGATGGTGATTATGCCTGTCCAGCTTAGTATGATCAGCCCCAATAGGATGTTGTAGAGGCACCATAGTTGTAGGGAGGCGAGGGACATATCATTGACCTAACATAGGTCTCTCAACCAGATGATGTAGAAGAGCCTTCTACTAAGAGGCAAAAAGTTGACATTGGTCAAACTTCATCTATTAGGTAGGAGAAGAAAAGAGATAGAGTAAGTGCCCTCATTCCTAGAAATAGGTTATATGATCATAACCTAAGAAATCTAATCAGACAGGGGAAGAGGCAGCAACAAGATGAAGAGGAGAATATAGAGTTGCCTCTAAAGGCATGTATTGATGAGAGATTGTTACATCAGCAACAATTTTTGAGTGATGGTAAGTTCATTAAGACTGATGAATTCAAAGACTTTTTGAGATGGCACAAGAAAGAGAAAATAAGGGCTCAATTGAAATTAGATGGAGAAGAAATGGTTACCAATGATGCTCTATTAGCATAACAAGCTTATGACCCTAACAGTGAAGATGTCTCACCAGACGAGGCAAGGTAAATGGTTTTAAATAGTGGCATTCTGCTTGCTGAGGGTTGGGACTTTGCCTCAGCATTCATTATTGACAAAATCAGGAAGTAGTTAGACCTTAAAATGGCAAGTGAAGTTCAAATGGGCGACATGATAAAGGGGTTTGGATATAGTCCAAAGTCACAAGCTTTTGCCATGTGGAGCCTATGTCCTAAAGCAAAAAATCCCCAATTGGTGAATATTCAGGAAAATATGGTGGGGAATCAAATGCTATGGACAATGAAGAATATAGGGGATCTGGAAATTTCTCAGATCATGACTCACTGGGCTCACTTGAATGAAGACAAAACAAAGCAATTGTCTAAGAAGTGTAGCATTCTGATTAAGGAAACCAGTGCCCTAGCCAGGGATAGGGAATTGTGCCATATAAAGATACATCAGCAAGATAAGGAAATTGCTGAGTTGCTAAAGAAACTAGAAGAGAAACCTAAGGTGGTTTATGTGCCTCCACAACAGCTCTTATAGATAGAGGAAAAGGAAAAATCAGAAGAGGTAGTTGAAAAGGAAGATGTGGGGAAAAATAAGAATGAGGTAGCCCGAAATGCATTTAAATGCATAGGATCGATATTCTCAAAGATAAAATAGATGTCATCCTGAATGCTTATAATAAATTTCCCACCTTGCATGCAGAAGTAACAGGGTACATTGCTATATTGAACCCCTATTTTGTTAATTGGTCTCCTAGGGTTCAACTATTTGAAAAGATTGCTTATTTGTAGCCCCTTAGACCAGATTTACCTAAGGTTGTAACTCAGCTTGAGGATGAAATCAAGAAGGTTAAAATAGCCTTATCATTCTTCAAGGGTAAGTTGAATCAGGTAGAGGCTAAGTTGAGCCTATTTTATCCAAATTTTAATAGATTCGTTCCTCCTCTGAAAGGAGAAAATGATCAAGTGAAGGCCTTCGAGGCCTGGAGGAGTGAATTTGATAGAAAAATGCCCAGCAATGAGGCACTTATTTTAGGATCAGATCTAGATTTGGAAGGTTTCAATAGGATTCTGGATGAAGCCTTTAAAGCAGAATCTGGCATGAAAAAATTCTTAATGGATGTAAAAGGCATCACAGATGTCAGATGGGAAAGACAAAAGGCACAAGTCCAGAGTACACAAAGATTTAAATGGCCATTAGAGGATGAAGTGATAGCATGGGACCTGTTGACCAAGCCCAAGAAAAAGAAGCCTGTGGTGGAGGAGGAGATTCTAGATGAAGAGTGAAGGGGAACACTTGGTGCTTGATCATTGAGCACAGGGAGGTTAGCTATTAATTAATATGAGTGTAAGTTAGCCTATATTGGTGGTTACTTATTCTTTCTATAAATACCAGAAGCTATCATGTATATTGTCAGACAAAGGCACCAGATTCTAGAAAAAGATAAAGTGTATCAGATTTTATCCCCTGTTTTTGTCCTTCCACCGCTTCTACTTTCTTTTCATTTGTCTCTTCTGTACTTTTAGGGTTAGGTTCCTTAAACCATCTGAAGCTTGTTGCATCCTAACATAAAAGGATTCCAAGATGGTTAAGGACCTATAAATAGACCAAGATTATAAAAATCAAAAGAGATGAAATATATTAAAACTCAGACTTTCTAGATCTATGTCTGTGTCTTCAAGCTTTTAAGGTTTATATGTACTAGAGCAGGATGATATCAATAAAAATACAGTGCACTTATACTCTATTTTGATTGTTGTCTCTTTATTTGTTGTGTATGCTCTTTTATGTTTAAATTTGTAAGGCATTTTTAAGCATTTTGGCTACAAGGTAGCTATCTAATTACTTGCAAGTTTCTTTCAAGGAAAGAACTAAACTTTGTGAGTAGTTTCAGGGGGCATAAAAATAGTTAAGGATTTGATACAATACTATAGAGGTGACAAGATAATTTGTAAGGCATTTTATCTGAATTGCATGTAAGTTGTAAGGCAACTTACAATATTTTTTTTGTGTATTTTTGTGAACCTCAAATTATTGACTCTATAAGCCCAAAGGATAGGCACTGGTCTAGGAATTGACTTGATAATCTGTCATCACCCAGATATTCCAATACTATTCAAACCAATCATTTTCAAAGTATTTTATGTAGAATCAATTGTACTCCTAAAGGTTACAGTTGAGGTTTGTTGATTTCTTGAAGAGTGAATTAAATATGTTATTCCTCCTAGATTCATAAGAGTCATAAAAGGAAAGAAGATTGTGATTCCTTGTTCTGTTGTTGTCTGCTATCACTAAGATATTGATTTGGATTGTCAAGCTTTTTCTCAAAATTGTCATAGTTATCTGCATTGTTATATACATGTTCATCTGAAAAATAGAGCATTCAGCACATAAAGTATAATCCACTCTAATGATACTATCAAGACAGTTATCAATCATAGGTAAAACCTTCCTGAGTCAATGGATCTCAAAAAAGAAGGAGGTGGTAATAGGTATCCCCAGTGTTACCAAAGTACCTCATAAATTAGTGTTTTTATCTTACTTGAGTCATAGTGTCAAAAAGCAATTGGGAGTCATAGAGTTGTCTAAATATTCAAGCATATCTCAGAGGCCTTGCAAGAAAAAACCCTAACAAGAGTAAAGACATATCAGATTATTAGATCAAAGAAGGTACTAGAAAGAGGAGATCCATTATCAGCATCAGAGTGCATAACTAATGATTAGTTCTTGAGACATTCTAACTAGTGTATCAGGTGAAATCTCTTAACAAAGTGGTTCTAAGAGACCTTTCTTAATCTCTTAGCTGAGTGATTACTTTGTTGTAACTTTAAATCCTTTTACAAGGTAGATTGTAATGATCTGTAGCTCTTAACCGGGCAGACCTTTAACCAGGTAGATTACATATTGTGATCAAACTTTGTAGCCCTATTAGGCACACTTTATTGCTGCAGTAGTGAATATTTTTGTGGGTGTCATCCCCACCCCATTTTTACCTTATTGGGTTTCTAGGGTACCCAAATTTTTTTGTCTTGAGTTGTTTATTTACTGTCATGGATTCTACTAGTTGATAGATCAATTTTATTTATGCATGGTTGTGAATCAGTTTTGTTTTAAAGGATAAAAGTTTTAAGATCTGATTCACCCCCCTCTCTGTATCTTGCTTTCCCATATTGTATTTCCAATACTACCAAAATAACATTATACATGACTCACACAAAAAAATCAACCTCCACATTCATACATAATGTTCTTAGGAAGGGTGTACCTTGATGGATCACATATGAGGTACATCTCACCCTTACTGAAGTTATGTGGATAAATGTCACTAACATGAGGCACACCATATTTACTAGCTTACTTCACATGTCACTATGAACTATTTTTTCCTACAATTTCCACACGCACTTCCACACATAGATTTAATTTATATAATATTTTTTTATAGGTAATACCATAATTTATCACATGTTTGGGTGGACACCAATCTACACATGAAGTCGTGAATCACATTATGATGGTACATCACAAAGGATTTTCATGAAAACACACTTTTGCAGTATTTTCTTCATCTTACTTACAATGAAATACTATTATCCTTATGATCCTTTTCATAATCATATTGTAGTACAAAGGTAAGGTATTCAAAATTATTTCATATACCCAAACAAAATTAACTTCACTATTCAATAATCTCAATTTTTCTTGATTTGCATCTAATTCATTCCAATAACTTGTATATTTATAGTTTAGGAATCAATTTTGATCTACTTGGTGTTTAATATCTCCAATTCTATCAATATGCCTCCTAGATCAATGTTCAACTTTTCATAATTCTCAAAACTAAGAAAGTTGAGGAACCCTTTCTGAAGGGTAATTCCAAGGATGATGAGGATACAAAAGGAGCGGATGACGAGAATATGTATGATGATGAAACGAAGGATGAAGCTAAGAAGGAAAAATTTAAAGGCTTGTCTTCTAAGAAAAATCTGAAGAAGGGGGTTGTGGAGGAATCTAAAATGGAAAAGGAGACAGATGATGAGTATGAGGAGAATACGGGAAAATAGGGTAAAAAGAGGAAAGGTGCGGAGCCTACTGGAAGTAAAAATAAGAAGTATAAGAAGGGGAAAAACACCAACAAGAGGAGAATTATTCTCTCTTCAGAGGAGGAAGAGGATATGGAGAAGAAGAATGGTACATGGGGAAATATCAGGGAAGAAAAAGGGGAAGAAAACAAGATGGAGGACGACACAGAAAATCTAGGTGATGACTTTATCTCCCTAGAGAAGAAGAAAGAAAACCCGCAGATTGCCAATGAGATTATAGAGGAGATTGTAAATAGTATTTTAAAAAGTATTATAGGGACAAAAGATACTGATAATCCTGTGAATAAGGAAAATTAAAAGTAAAATAGCGGGGTTAGTGACAGTATTAATAAAAATAAATGTTTGTTCGACTTTTCATGTATGCTGGGTAAGATGATGAATGATATTGGAAAGATCAAAAAGAAAATGGAGATTATGGGAGGTGAGGTTAACTTCATCAAGAAAATTAGTATCGAGGATAAACCAATGGTGGTCTGTATTGATGAGATGGAGGATGTGGTGGGCATATCAGATGCCTATATTGAAATGGTTGATAAGGTCTGTGAGATGGAAAGGAAACTAAAGGAGAAAGAGGACAGGGCGGTGGATGTAGTTTTTGTAGGTAAGCTTCAAATTCTATATAAGAAAGTGGACAAACTTGAAGAAACCATGCGCAAGAGAGGGGGCAAAGCCTAGTTAGCTTGAAAGCCAGTTCTGAGCATGCAAAGATATTGCTAGATAAGTTGGAACATGACAAGGGAAAAAAAGATGGAAAAGAGTTGAAGGATACCATGGGATCAGGAAAGCACACCAGGGAAAGCACTAAAAGTCTGGCACTGGGTAAGTGCAACAAGTTGGGTACCAATTTGGTGGAAGTCTTGTGGGCTTGAAAACTGCCGCTAGAAATGGGCACCCATTTTGAAAAAAGCGGGCACCCATCTTAGGCTCAGATGCCCAATCCAAAATTCAAAAAATAGGTGCCTATTTTTTTTCAAAATAGGTGCCCATTTTTCAAAATGGGTACCCGTTTTTTTTTTCAAAATGGGTGCCCTTTTTTTAATTTTTAATTTTTTTATAAATACGAAACTCATTTTTACATGCCGATTTATTATATTTAAAAAATGGGTACACATTTTTAAACGTCTGCCCATTTTTTTAAAATTTGAATTTACCAAACCACCCCTTGCCTTGGATTTTGGTTCGGGACAGGTTTGGTGGGACCAAGCCTATGCTTGAACCTCCAAAATAATGGTTAAGGCATTTGAATTCCAGATTTTTGTCTTGCCATAATTTTTTGAGTGTCTTCCTAATAGAAATTTTTTAACAAAATGAAAACTCATTACAACTCTTACTGTCTAGATTTCAAAAATATAAATTTTATAGTGATATGATAAATTTTACTATTTTTAGAATATTTATTCATCAAAAGTGGTACCTAAATTTAAAATAGTAAGGTTCACTAAAATGTTAATAACTTTTTTGATTTTAGGTATTTAAAAAAATGAATTATATGAGCCCAATCTAGATAGAATTTTCTTCAAAATTAAAAAAATTAAAAAAAAGTAAACTTTTCATCAAATTATGGTGGTCGTACATGAGAGGTTTTGAAAATCTACTTTATAGCCAATTAAAAATTAATATAAAAGAATATATTCACTTTATATATATATATATATATATATATATATATATATATATATATATATTCTGACCAATATTTGATGTGTTAGGTACCTTCCCCTGAAAGCATTTAGAAAAATTTATTTATTTACTTCAAAATAGGGTGGTCATACACATGTGGGGTATGGTCCGGAAACAAGCATTTTGAAAAAGAGGTTTTTAAACATGCCTACTAAAATATATTTTCTACCATGTGGGTATTCAAATAAATTATATATTTGAAAACTAGACTCCGAGCACTACATTTTCTATTAGTATATTTCTTTGAGATTCAATGTCTAAGTGCCTCAAATTTTGACATCAATTGATAGAAATTTTTGAAAAAAGGGAAAACACTTCCACTTTTTGCCAAAAAGTGGGACTCAACTTCTTGCAGCCACCCCACTAAGGAGGATAAGGAGCTGGAAGAGCTCAAAAACTATGTTGGTCAGATGCAGCTCATGGCGGTCCAGGCACAAGATTTAATGAAGTCTATTTAATTTTCCTTTATCACATGTCATCTTTTTTCCATCCTCATTTATTTCTTTTTGGGCTTTGCCTTCTTTTAGGTTGCGTACCTTTTGTTTTAAACACTTTATTTCCTGGGTGTTGAGGCACAATTTCAGTTAAACTTTATTTGTAATACTTTTAAAACTCTTTGTTTAAGGTTCCGGGTCCTTGTAAAACCTATTTTTACGTAATCACAAGTTTTCATAATTATCTAGGTTTCATAAATTAATGCAGAAGCTCCCTACTTTCATGGTAGCTTCTCTTCACCCCTACTTATTTTAAACATAGAAAAAAATTAATTAATGAAAACACACTCAATAGAATATAGATTTTACAACTCATTGACATTTACAAACACATGATTTTCAATCTTTTAATCTTAGAGATGGATCCTTTTCTCATTTTACAATCAAAATTTTGCAAAATAGTTTCTACTCACTTCATAAGACATAATGGATCACACATAAGTAAAATTTCTTTCATGAATTAATCCCATAATAAATCCTCCCTTTTACATTCATAAGTACAAGGTTCTACTCCTAAGTGTTGGAAAAAAAAATAATATCATATGGTATAATTCAGTATATTCATGCTTATTTTAATGTTTCTTTCCTTCATGGATCCAAATTTTATCTCCCATCTAACCATGATTCCTTTCTACTCAAATACTTAGTTTTAATGAGATAATTAAAGTTGTTAAGGAAACTCAAATGTTGACTAAGGTCAATAATCCATAACCATTATTTTATCATTCTTAAATCTCTATTAACTCATAAGAAGAGTAGAAGTCATTATTTAATAATTCAACTTCCAATACATGTGTTCGTCCATATATGTTTACAAGGATTTTAGCAGCTCATTATTAAATGTAAAAATGAACATATTTACATCCTTCTACATATCATTATACTTCAATTTACACCTTATCATTCTTGTCCTAATGTTTTATCGTTAATTTTTAATTAATACATCACAAGCACTTGATAGTTGATATAATTATCTTAATATTTTAAGAGTGTTTTCTTTATCCCTTGACAAAGTATTTTGCAATTATAGTATCATACTTTTATTGCATTGGATGATGAATGTCAGTTAACCTATATTTAACTTTGAATCTTACTTCTTGTACTTCCTATAAGGTAGGCTTATCGTTATTTGAAAAGACTCATACTTATATTTATATTTAGTCACTTCTTCATGAAAGATTTAAATAAACATTTGATGTGGGATTTCCAATGTAGAGCTCATTAATGGTTGTGTGTGAAGCTTGAAGAGTATTATTGACACTAGGTTAACAATGTATAAATTCAAAGATGATTTTCATAATCCTTATCAAGACTCCAATCAAGAATAGAGTTGTCCAATTTTCACCCAAAATAGAAACCAAAAGGATTTCTAGAATTTTACCATTATGATTCATTCTTATAAAATATAAGCTTCTCATAATTTATGGGTGTCGATCAGTCGCATCTCGCATTAAATTAAATACCATAAAAATCAATAACACTCGATCCTTGTCTTCAATAATTGGAATGGCCTAATTTTATTTTAATTTCATAATAGAAAAATTTAATTCGCACAAGACTTATGAGGTAATGAGGTATGGTTGGGATGAAGAAGCACGACGGCTGACTCATGACCCTTCAACACTCAATGTAGGATTTAAATCAATTTGTCCAGAAAACAACCTTCCACTGTCCGGAATGAGTATTTAATATAGTTAAACTTTAAAATTATATCCACCTCTCCTTTAATGCTTCATTCAACCATCATTAATAACTTTTACTATAAATACGTCACTTTGCATTTATAAAATCCAAAGACATGATCAGACAGAAATGGTGAAACTGCAAGGTATACCATGCTCATTTAAGCGTGTTTTAGGATCTATTTGCATAAAAAATTATTAAGGTGGGTGGCAAGTACATGTACAAGGATACGCTAGCATAATAGGAAATATTTACTTAACCTCATTGGAGGTACTTTCAGTCTATATAATACGTTCGCATCACGTTTGTTGACACCTTTTTGTATAAAATCATTATGTCTCCAGTGCACTAAAATTACTACTACACATATGTGAGGCATGATGGAGCACACAGTATGTCAACATGAGGTAGTTTAGGTATTCGACATCATCCTGAGACCTGTGCACCATAGATAAATTTGTTGAGACAGACACTTCTTCATCCGATTTGAATAGCAATAAGATTACAAGAATTGTGACTGCAAGGTCTTAAATTTTGCATACAAGAATTTTCAAATTTTTTTTATGGCTCTAAACATTTATCCTCATTGCTCTACTTGCTTGGGTTTCTATTTTAACTTATGCAATAGCTTGTTGTATACTCCCAATTACTAAGATCAACTATGATTTTGTTTGTTTGCAGGAAGCTAGACATCATTCTAATTTGTGTCTTGATTGGTGAGCCTCAACTTCAGTTTATAAATATCTAAAACCAACTCATTAAGTGATCACTCTATAAACCTAAGGAGATAACATGATGATGCATCCTTTCAGCGCAACACATAATCGTTGATCTGCATTCCATTTAGAATACTATCTGTACATCTGTAAATATTTATATTGTGTATTGTTATTTTTTTATTTGGCACCATATAACTGTCAATGGCTAAGTTTTGCTTTCCTTACAAACATTTGTTTGCATATACCATATCTAAGGTGGAATGCTAAGTATAAAGGGACATCTATAATCTGAAGATCTAGTAATCAAACATATTTCAATGCAGATGCAAAGCACTCCCATGATATTTCCTTTACAATATGTATATATATAAGGATTTATCTCATAAGCTCCACTATTTCATCCTTGAGTGTTTGCTATAAATATAAGATGGTTTGGAACTAAGATTGTTAAACTCTTGATATCAAGAGAAACATAAGTTCCCTTAATTATTGCTACTTAGACTATATTTTTTTTTACAATATTTGCAACCATAGCAAGTTTAGGTAACTATAATTCACTATATTACTGAAATATCAATTACTTATAATTATCAAGAGAACCATTTTATGCTCCCTTCCCACAAATGTACATTTATATCATATCTCACAAATATAATTCATTCAAAATCAGAAGACACATGCTCCTTTCTTAAACACAAGATGAAGTAAAAATCAGCAATCTAGCTCTTAGTACTGCCATCTAAAAACCCTCAACATGTAATCTCCACAACCAATGGCTCTTTTTTTTCCTCAAAAAAAGAGATATAGTGCATAATATACGAATAGAAGAGTATTTTCTCTTTTATCTCACAATGAATTCACAATTACAAAAAACAAAGAAGAATAACTCTTAAGATACCATATAAAATTATCCATACAATTATGAATGATAAATTTTAATCAGAAGCACAAAACAACACTTTCTCTTCAATTATTCAGTAATATTTTCAATCCAAAGATAGTAAAGTATCTCTAAATTTATATCTCCAAGACAAACATACGACCAAAACAAAATAACATAGGTCTTGTTCTCCTCCCATCGAATGGCATCATGAGACCTCAAAAGTCCTAGCCAACCCCCAAACAAGAAATCTTTAAACACCATAGAGATCAACGGTGAAAGTTTCTTATCCACAAGCAATTATGAATGTACCCATACCTCTCTAGTATCTACACTTAAATAATTCTCTTGAAACCAGTACATAAAGGAACATCTTAACAAAAACTAAGAAATTTGGGCAAAGTATGACTTATCTCCCATTTCAAACTCTGATGTTGTTCATGTAGCAACAATGTGTGAGATTTCCTCCTTCTCTCCCTTTAAGTTTTTCCTTTTACTTTCACAAGTAAGAGTTCTCCAAAAGAAGTGGGTAACCCCCCATCTTTTGCCTACCTAAGACCAATATAAGGGAAATTAACTTGGAAGATATGGATGGGGAGGTGACACTTGTGACCTTCCCATCCAGTCCTTAATGAAGTCTTTTCTTTATTTAAGAGGGGGAAAAAAGTATGACATCCCATCCTAGACTCTTCCCTCATAAATGAGGTATCGAGTTGGAGGTTGTACCTTCAACCCATCCATACAAAAAGTTTGTTAGTCATTTTAATGGTGACTTTTGGAGCGTTAAAATAGCCATTAGGTATTTGATTGCATACCCAATATGCACCTTGTTGGGATTGTTATGAAGATGATTATATCCTAAATCATGTGTTTAATGTTGTAGTGTTTTCATTCCGTGCTACAAGTCATCTACATGGATTGAATCTATTTTACGAGTGATGAAGGTGACTGGACAAGGATTTGTCTAAGTATCGAGTGTATTTGTGATGAAACAATCAATCATGGTAAATTTTGTGTGTGATGATAATTCTGAGGATTTAGATGATGCAGTCAGAAAAGAAGTATCTTTAAAATTAACTCTCCCTACATCTATCCTCATGTAACAAGATTCAACATATAGACAAAGAGTTGAGGAAAACAATAGTAATACCAATAATAATAGTGAGCAATCAAATCGGTCTAGTAAAATTTGATAAAATAATTTAGTGGTAAAGTCCATTTCAAAGACTGATCATTTTAACTGTTGAATTATTTAGGGGTGACATTGAACATTACAATTTATTGTGTTGGAGTGATTGCTTATGAATTTTGATTGGGATTTAGAGGCTGACACAGGTAACATATTTTAGAGTTATTCCACTAACCTAAATGTGTTTACAAGAGACGAAATTGAAAAGAGAAATTTTTTTTGTGGATGTTAGATTGTTTAAGGTGAAGTATGTAAGATCATAGAAGCACAATGAGCAGTACATAAGTGGATCTGTTAGGTAGAAGATACCATCATCAGGTCATTCTTTGAGTTTACTTATGCAAGGAAACTTCTAACAGGCTTGGGAAGGATCCTTAATAAATACATGGAGGGTTTGAGATACCAAAGGCAACTTGAGAAGAAACTTGTAGATGTCGAGCAATTCATTGAAAGGCTGAAAGAAAAACTCCATAAGTGAAGAGCTAAGAGACTAGAGCTTGTTGAATAACTATTTGAACAAAGTGAGTATGAGGAATCATAAGTAGCTTTGGAAAAATTATCTCTGGAAAATGATAAGATACTTAAAGACAAGAAAAACATCAAGAAAGGGTCAGAATCTTTCTCAATCAAAATGGCTAAAGTAATGGAAGAAATGAAGGCAACATATAAGCAAGGAGAATTGCAGAAGAAGCCCTAAAAGCCAAAGATAAATTCGTAAAAGCTAAGGTGGATGAGCTCTTAAAATCTGAACAAGAGATTGGTACACTACATGAACATCTACTTGAGCCAAATGAACAAAATCAAGAAGCCCTAAGGAAGAATAAAAACATGAGAAAAGAAAATGTGAAACTGAAAGGTGAGTTGAGGGATGCAAATGATGTACTCGAGAAGTTTAATGAAAGTCATGCACGACTTATTGAACAACTCAAGAATCAGAGAATCTATGGAGAGAAGCATGGTCTTGGTTACACTACTTGTAAAGTTGGTGAATCCTCTAGAACCAAGAAGGAGATGCAAGATGAGAAAACCTCATCAAAGGTAACCCCAAGGAGTGCTTGTAAGAAACCTTATATATCTGTCTACTTTAAATGTCACAAGGTTGGTCATACTACTAACATATTGAAGGAAAATAGCAGATCTAGTGTTCCAAGTATTATATCTAATGCTAAACCAAGTACTTTTCATGGATATTGTTACAATCTTAATAAATATGGTCATAGAGAAAATGAGTGCGGGACAAGGATGAAAAATCAATGGGTATAAGTGAACCTGGTAAGTCCTTATCAGAATGAGAAATGGTGGAATGTTACATGCTTACATTGTCACAATTATGGAAATATGGTTGTTAACTGCAGATTGAGGACAGGTAGAGGCGATGTTGGACCTTGGAGATCAACTGGAATGACATGTTTTCAATATCATATGATAGGTCACATTGCTACATTTTATAGAGAAAAGAACTACAAGGTGAACCAACTGATTAATCAGTTAGTGAAGGAAAAAGGGAAAGAACATTGTGAATTTTGTAGAAAGTAGGAATAAGATGAACATGACATTGGAAAAAAGAGTGAAGAAATTTATCTTTAGGAGACTGCACATCTTCACCGAGCGTGGATAATCTTTCATAAAACTAAGCCATATTTGGCTTAGGGGCAGTAGGCATTGATGAATCTATTAAAAACCCCCTACAGGCATATGTAGTAAGTTCTATTTGCACTTTCAGATGTATATGATTGTTTTTAAGTATGGTCTATGTTTTTGTTTAACCAAATTAATATTTGGTTGACTGCTAACAAGATTTTAGAAGGTATATATGCCTTTTTATCAACTGTAGATGCAATTAATGTTGTAGTATGAAGTTTGATAAGATGTCATTTTTAGGTTTCATTGTACACTTATGTATTCAAGAGAGAAGACGCAGAGAAAAAAAGTCTATATTGAGAAACTTGACAACATTTGTAGTGATCAATTAAATGAATTGCAATATTTGTGTGAAAGGATCAGCATGGGATTGAAAGTTTTGACGAGCAATGACTGAAAAGGGTACATGCCCATGTTGTTGAAAAATATAAGGATGATATATATTTAATCGTAGATACTTATACTTCTAAGATGGAGGTAGTAGAACCTAGGACCTCTCGGGCCATGCCTATGGGGTATGAGGTTGAAGGTGATTTGCTAACTTTACATGCAAATGATCTATTGTCAAAATTGATAGATCCAAATGAACCTATATTTGGAACTTATAAAGAAAAGAGCATGGAAGTCCATAAAAAATTGAACCATCCGGTGATTGAGAAGAAAATAAGAAAAGAGGTTGAACAATTTGTATTAAATAAAGGCTTCACACATGAAGCTATTAACAAGGCAAGAGAAAGATATGATGCTGAGAAGGCTAGAACATGTGGAGTAGAAGCTATAGCTGAAGTAGAAGATGTAGAGGTTATCTCTTCTACAACGGGTAGTGCCCTAAGCAGTAGGAAAACAAGAAGTGCCTTAGCTACAATATTAAAGAGGGAAAAAATATCTACTCCAAAAAACACACCAGTGAAAGGGAAGCAAGAGCCAACACAATTTGATCAAACAAAAGAAAAGGAGATTGTTGCATCAAAGAAGGTAATTGGTAAGATGAAGAAATAAAAATATCAAAAGAACAAGGAAACTAAACGGAGTGAGGAAGAAGGTAATAAATTATATGATGGATAGAAGGAGCTTAAGGCGAGTGGTACGAAGTCAAAGTTAGTTGGATCGCCTGCTAAAAAACCTATTAAGATATATTTAAGTAAGTTTATTTCAATTGATAACATTATGAATAAAGTTAGAAAGTAGGATTCTACTGGTTGATGTCCCAAAATATTTTGATAATTTCAATAAAGAAGAGAAGAGGCAATTGGAAGATGTAGTTGTATTCAATATGAATAAACTGATCAAATTTGTTATTGAGTTGCAACGACATATCCCCACATCCTTGTACAGTAAGCTTGAAGCAGATGGATTTGAGAAATCAAGAAAGATAAAAAGTTGATAGAATATTTTTTAGTTCATTCACAATCATAGATGTGAAAGGAATAGATTAAAGAGGCTTTTGAGAAAGTTAGACCAAAATTCAAGATCAAGAAAAGGTTGACAAGGATACTCAATGGTTGATCTCAGCCTATCCATAAGGAAATTGGGGCTATCTTGAATACATTATTGGGTCTTCTTTTAGAGAAGAAAGAAGAGGAAAAGGAAAAGGAAAAATATAGTGATGAACCTGTGATACACATACCGATGAAGGTTGGACGCTTGATAGTGTGAAGATCACACTTGATGAAATTTTGTTGGATGAGCCCAATGATACCATGGAAACCCTAGGTGTTGTTCCTATCAGGGATATTGCGGAAGAAAAATGGGACACTATAGAGAAACAAGAGGAAGCACCAAAGGACACATTAGAAAAACAATAAAAGGAGACATATAATAGAATAATCAGCTAGGATATGACCAAATTATGTAGGAGAATTTTGGGTTTATGAGCTATCCTACACTCTGTCCTTTTCTATGGTAGTTTTCTTTTCTAGGAGGTAGAGTTTAGTTTTGTCACGATCCCAGTCGAGTTAGTGATTTCTCTCACAATTTATTATTTTGGAACATTCATAGATCATTATCCTATGATCACATATCCTTATGTTGATTGAGCATTGATATTTTCATCTTGTTGTGATCATGGGTAATGTGTTCATGATTAGCAAGGATCTTCTAGAGATTTGTATTGCACTCAAGATTCTTCGATTATTAGTCGTTGTGATCTTAGCATGTGGTTATTTACTCCTTGGATGATTTTTCCCTATGATCTCTAATGTTTATTTTTCTGATCTTGGCTCATTGATACATTTTGGTCAGGACCCATATTTTTATTACGTTTCCTTCTTGGAGAATGTAACTTTTGGCCGACCTATTATGCAATTTTATTTTTTATAGGGTTAGTGGATCGTGTAGAAGTAAGCGGAAGTAAGGAACAAAGTTGAGATGATCAGTTAGAATCGTAGCATGAATATTTAAAGAATATTTTCCGATTGTAACTGGGTAGAACTGGGAAGGCATCACAACCCAACATGTACTTGGTTATTTGATGAATTGTCTCTGTATTTTGTAGTCTCTCTAAATATTTATATTGTTTATTATTAGCTACAAGGTTGGGAATATTCTTTGGAGACACCCTTACCTTCACACTACATCAAGTTGTATCAAAGAAGGTTATCTTGTTGCAGGGCCTAATTTATTTGGTTGTGGGGTGGAATATTTGAAGATATTACAATCAATTGAAGATGGTTGCAAATATATTTCATGGAAGGAGAGATGCAGATCCTATAGTAATTGATATGATAATGCATATTGTTCCTAGGTTAGAAGCTACTGAAACACCCCAAAGAAAATGAATAGCTATTGAGGATTAAATATAGGTAAAAGAAGAAGGAAAAAACCAAGAACTTGCACTAGATCAGGGTGAGGAAATATTTTTGGGAGATTTGAATAGTGTGAATGCTAAGCCAGAATTGAGTTGTCTTGAATATAATGGGACGTTGGATTCAAATACTTTGATGGATTAGATCTATGAGATGGAAAAGTAATTTTATTATGAAGGCACTCCTAGAGATAGGAAGGTGAATATTGCTAGTACAAAATTGAAACCTCACGCTCCCTT
This sequence comes from Thuja plicata, assembly GCA_018584345.1. NCBI lineage: Eukaryota > Viridiplantae > Streptophyta > Pinopsida > Cupressales > Cupressaceae > Thuja > Thuja plicata. The sequence goes on from MU225442.1 coordinate 1,756,891, forward strand.
GTGGTGGGAACACATGCAACTTGATAGATAGAGAAGTGGTAAAGATAAGATTAATGTATGGGTTAATATGGTTAACAAATTGAAAGGAAAATTCTTACTAGGAGATTACCAAATCAGTTTGATAGAAAGAATTCAAAATTTGAAGTAAAGGAATACTATTATGAAAGAATATACACCAAAATTCTACAAATTAGATATCAGATCTGAACATATGGCTGAAAAGGTTGAAATAATTTCTAGAAATATGAATGGATTAAGGATTGATATAAAAGATGAGATAAGTTTAGTAAAGATGAATAGCATTGAAGAAGCCTATTTTTATTCCCTAAAGGATGTAGACAAGTTGAACAAGAGGCATCAAAAAAGACAAAGAGGTAGAGGTGGTAGATTCTCTAGAGACAGAGATAGATCATATGGAGAAAGTAGTAGATTCGAGTAGAAAAAAGAAGATAAAGACAAAGAAAAGAAAAAATTTAAGGGAGAGAGTTCATAAAAAGGTAAAAGAAGTTAATCAAGAGGCAATTACCATAAGAATAATGGTCACAATAGAGAAGAAAGGAATTGGTTCAAAGGCATTTATTTTAATTGTGGCGAAGAAGGACATAGAGCATTTGAATGTAAGAAGGCTTCTTGTAGTAGTAGAAATACCTTGATATAGGAAGATTCAATGAACAAACCATAAGATGGGGAGAAATTGATGATCAAAAGACCTTTGTGGTGTGAAGAAGCTAGAGAGGATCCTTTGAGATAAGTTTTATTCAAGACTAGATGTAATATTGATGGGAAATGTTTCAAGATAATCATTGAGAGTGGGAGTTAAGATAATTTGGCAGAAGTGGAGTTTGTCACTAAGATGAATTTACCAAGGTTGAAACACCATAAGACCTAGCAGACTGCTTGGATTAGACATGATCATAAGATTTTGGTAACTCAACAAAATGTTATAAAATTTAAGATTCGAATTAATTATGACGGTGTTATTTATTATATTATGCCTATGGATTGTTGTCATATATTGTTGGGTGCACCATGGAAGTATGATAGGAAAGCTATACATGATCAAATATTGAATATGGATACTATTGTTGCTAATGGAAAGAAACAAGGATTGTTACCCCTGATAGAGAAAATTAAGAGTGAAAGTTATACTTCTATGATGGTTTGTTTGATGGAAGGAAATAATTTTTTCAAGGATCTAAAGATAGATGATGTATATTATGCTTTGTTTCCTAGCTCATTGATTATGGAAAAAGAGACACCTATGGAAGTTTAAGTGTTAGCAACAAAGTTTAAAGTCATCATATATGATAATGTACCTAATGGGCTACCTCTTGTTAGAAGCATCAATCATTGCATGGATTTGATAAAAAGAGCTAGTTTTCCAAATAAAGAACCACATAGATTGACACCTATAGATAATGAAGACTTTAACGGACAAGTTCATGAATTGTTAAATAAGGGTTTGATCAGAGAAATCTTCATTCCTTTTGTAGTACCAGTAGTGCTTGTACATAAGAAGAGTGGATAATGGAGAATGTGTACTAATTTATGAGCTATAAACAAGATCACAGTGAAATACCAATTTCCATTACCTAGGATGGATGATATTATAGATTTTTTGAGTGGAGAAAGATACTTTACCAATATCAATATGAAGACTGGTTATCATCATATTAGAATCAGAGAAGATGATGACTGGAAGTCTTTTTTCAAAAAAATAAGGTTTGTATGAGTGGTTGGTTATGCGCTTTGGATTGACTAATGCACCTAGTACTTTTATGTGGTTGATGAATGAAGTTTTGAAAAAATTCATGGTAAAGTTTGTGATTGGTTATCTTGATGATATTATTATATTGAGTAAGAGTAAAGAACATAATTTGATACATATAAGATAAGTATTGCAGAGATTAAAAGAAGAGAACTTGGTAATTCACATTAATAAGTGTTGATTGAAGAAAGAGGAGCTAGTGTGTTCGAGATTTGTGATTTCAGCTGATGGATTGAAGATGGACCATGAGAAAGTGAAAGAAGTAATGGAATGGCCTACACTTGATAATGCTAGTGAAGTCAGATATTTTCATGGGCTAGAAATTTCTTATAGAAAATTTATAAGGAATTTTAGTTCTATTTGTAATGTGATGACAAAGACAATGAGAGGTGATAAGAAAGACTACAGATGGACACACGTAGCTAATAAATTTTTTGAAACATTTAAGCAGAAGGTCACAGAATTACCTATTTTTGCCTTACCTAATTTTAGTAAATTATTTCAAGTTGATTGTGATGCAAGTGGAAGTGAAATTGTAACAGTATTGAGTCAAGAAGGTAAACATGTTTCTTTTTATAGTGTGAAATTGAATGACATTAAGAAGAAATATTTAGTGTATAATCAGGAAGTTTATGCTATTGTTAAATCCTTGAAGAAATGGAGACATTACTTTGTGCCTAAGGAATTTGGGTTGTGTATGGATCATAAGGCTTTACAGGACTTGGGTATTTATAATAAGTTGAATCAAAGACATGGAATGGGTTGAATAATTGCATAGCTTTACTTTTGTGTTGAAGCATAGAAGTGGTTTGTCAAACAGGGTTGTAGATGCCTTGAGAAGAAGGAATTTATTGACAGAGATGAGAGTGGAAGTTCTTGGATTTGACTATTTGAAGAATATGTATAAGACTGATATTAATGTTGGAGAACCTTGGAAGGCATGTAATGAAATTGGTATTGATCAACATAGTAAGTTGATTGATTATTTAATTTAGGAAGGTATATTGTTTAGAGGCACTTAGTTATGTATACCAAGAGGATCAATGGGTATTCATCTTGTCAAGGAGAAACATAGTGGTGGACTTGTAGGACACTTTTATATTGATAAGACCTTGAGTTTTCTTAAGGAGAAATATTTTTTGCCTAGGATCTATAAGGATGTTCAAAATTTGTGAAGATTTGCAAAGTTTGTTTAGTGGCTAAATGGGTAAGTCAGAATACTAGATTATACACACCATTACTTGTTTCTAATATACCTTAGGAAGATATTAGCATGGATTTTTTCCTTGGCTTGGCTAAGACTCAACGAGATAATGATTTTATATTTATTTTGGTGGATATATTTTCTAAAATGTCACCTTTAATTCCTTGTAAGAAGACATCAGATGATGTTCATCTAGCTATCTTATTTTTCAAAGAGATTGTGAGATTTCATAGGTTACCTTAGAGTGTTGTTTCTGATCAAGATAATAATAATCTGTACAAAAGGGTATTTTTTTATTTTAAAAAAAATATCATTAAAAAGACTAGGAGTTATTGAAATGTCACTTTTTCTGAAATAATTTTATTTCTATGGTAATTGGACTCAAAGTGGTATAAAACATACATTTAATAGACATTTCCAATTGTAAAAGTTAAATAACTTATCTAACTTAGCTAGAATGAATCTAGATAGACTATATGTTTGACCAAAATTAATTTTTAGTTAGAAATACTAAAATTTAGTTGTGCTGATAAGTTAGCTTAAAAGGTAACAGATTATAAATGCCCAGGTTACTATTTCCTTTCGCGATTAAGAGATATTCATGGATCTTGTCTCATCTTTGAATTGATCGTGTGACCTACATGTAATCTCCTGATTACATCCAACATTAATGAATCTTTCAATGATTCAAAGATAAAGCTTTTCGTGTAGTTGTCAGATAAAATTGGGTTGAAGTAAGGTTAAGTAAAGTTTTTTTCAAGACTCAGAGATAAGCTAGTCATGAGATCTCAGAAGAAAAGTGTAGTTAAGTGAAAAGTTATGAGATTCTATGTAGATCATCAGATTGAAAATAAATCAATGGTTACAACATGATATCAGAAGGATTTGATGAAGTATAGAAGGTTTGAGAGACTTAATGATGATCATTGATCGAGATAAGATCTAAGGGATGACACATGATCTATAAATAGAACCTGAGTTTGGGAAATCATTCAGCAACTTTGAGTTTCCTTAGTCCCTAAGTCTTCAAAAGAACTATGATTAGTCTAATTAGGTTAGATCCAAGTCAAGTTAGCAGTGGGTGAATCTGAACCATTGAGAGAGATCAAATCTTGTGGCTAGTGCTGAGTCACTAAAAGAAGTCAAAAGGTCAAGGATTGTTCAATGATCAAGAGATAATGATTAAGATGCTGACACATGTTTAAGTGGTCAAGGAGATCTGTGGCATGCATAAAATCTCAGAGAAAACTTGAGGTTGAGATAAAATCTTAGTGAGTCAGAGATAACCTATAGTCATGTGATCTTGTAATGAACAAGATTTAAAGCCAAAGTCTGGGAGATTTAGTGCAAATGGTCAGATTAAAAGGAGATCAATGGTAGTTTCATAATCCCTTATAAAATTGAGCAAGTACAATATTATTTAGAGACTCAGTGCAAGGCATTGATGAAGATCTAATTGTGTTGTACACATTGAATCTCACAGTGAAACCTGGGTAAAGTTAAATTCTCAAAAACTTAGAGACAATATATTTATGCAATCTCCAAAATAATTGTGGTAAGATTAAGGTAAGCTTCCATGGGTTTGTTCTCACGCCATGAAGTAAAAAAGATATCCTATTAAAAGGGATATATTTTGATAGAGTGTAAGAGATTTGTTGAGCTATAAAAGGTAAACGAAACTAGCCAATCATCGATTGAATTTAAAGCATAGTCACGTATAATAGGGTTTTAAAACTGAAAAAGTAGTCATGACCTATCCAAGTGGGGTTTTCAAATTCAAAGTAGTTGTCAACCTCAAGGTTCAACAACTAAGAAAAACTGATGTCAAGGCATGCAGAGTAATGATAGAAGTGACTAAGTAACAATTCCATGATCTCAACTAGATTGGTGCATTTATTTCTCCAATATAAATAGATGTTTCCTTTGTTTATTTCAATTTACCAAAGTTTTCAGAGTGTAGAGCTAGAAAATGCATAAGTTTCAGTGCTGTCAGAAGTGAGCAATTGTCTAAGTTTCAGTGTAGGTTGTAAGGAGAAGTTTGTATCAAAATGTAGCATTATTCAGTAAATATCAGTTACAATGAGTCAAGAAGCACCAAGTGGGGCCTCATTCAGTGGAAGAAGTGGAGATGGAGAGGATGATGAGAAGGGAAACATGAACTATTGTGATGATTTTGTAGCTCTATTACAGGGAACGAACCAAGGGAAAAAGGTAAATGTCAAACTCCTCTCTAATGATAAGCCAAATTGTAGAGATGCATGTACTCCTAGGTTTTCTTGTTATCATATGTTTAATTATTTCTATAGTAATAGGGATAAGGAAATTCGCATTTCTAGTCCCTGGACATCAGTATTTGCAAAGTTGATTGTCCCAGATGTCTTTGTATACAAATACATACTGATTGAGCTCGCTGGGAAATATGATCCTCATTCTAGAAACATTGAGAAAATTGATGACACAACATTAGTCACATTGGATGGGGTGTCATTCATGAAGGCTTTTGATATATATCATCCATGCACCATAGATATTGATTTAACAAAGTTGGAGTATCAATATGTCAGAGAAGACACCATTATTGCCAGATTAATTTGGGTTCATGTGCCCAAATTAAACAGAAATTACATAGCTGCCATACCAAATTCTACTGCCCCATATTTTAACAAGGATTTGAGATTTTATATGAAGTACATTTCTTATGGGCTATGTAGGGTTTTCAGGAAAGATGGGGGAAGTGAAAGGATATTTGCAGATATTTTATTGATCATTTTGAACCTCTAGAATTCTCATGGTAATACTGATTTTGATTATATCCAGTATGTTATTGAAAAAATACATCAAGGCCTTGTAGATATCCATAGTAAACCAAACCCTAATTTTTTGCATTATTCCATTTTGATGTATTTAATTTTATATTTCAATATCAATAGCATGCATGTACACAATTTGAAGCCAAGGATGATGTTCCAATGCAAGAAAAACCCTGTGCAACTATGGATTAAGGTTTGGAGCTATACTTTTTGTTGTTAAACAGATTGTTCTTTTTAACTTTAACTCTAAAATACCCAAATCTTAAAGAAACAATCGAATACAACAGTTGGGAAATCTAACTAAAAACTAATTTCCCTTTGAATTTGAAGGTATATCTCCCTCAAGTGATTAATCTTCAATGACTTTTATTCTTTCCCAATCTAAAGGGGTTTGTTCTTTACCTGAGAATAGAAGAGGCAATCTGAACTAGGCCTAGACAAGAACTTTTTTAGGCAAGTAGGCTTGACTTTCTATCTAGCCAAATTTCAAGACTTTATAAATCATATAAGATCCTAAAATTGGTAATGCAAGTACTGATAATGAAGATATAAATGGAAAAATAAAAGATCAATGATCATTAATCAATATATTTCATAAGAAAATTTATTTGAATCTATGGATGACACCCAGATTTCCCCTTAATTAACTGTATCCAATCATAATACAGAACTTTAGTTCAATCTTGAACTGTATAATGAATTAAAATAAACATTCAAATTGATAGAAAGATAAATGCAATTAAAGTATTGGCATACAGACATAAATGAATTTGAATCATCAAAAATGATGTTTTTCACACAAAAATTTAGCCAACCCTTGTATTGATTTTCCAAATAGTACATATAGATTTTTAGAGTTTGACCGTTACCAAAAGAGGTAACCAAAATGATTCAACTTCCCTAACCAGAAATGATAATCAAATGTTTATCTGTTACAAACTCCCCTCAAAAATAGTACAAGAGGGAATATTTATGTTTCCATTTTCTTCCCCTTATCTATTTTCTCCCTATAGGCGGTAAAAATTGTAATGACCAAAATTATCTCTTCATATCTATTGACATGGACATTGGTATATCTGATGAGCCACCTGCAATCATCTTTGGTCAGGTTTTTAACTGAATCTACCCGATCTTTCAACTCTTCCATGGATTTATAGATGCATCCACTCAACTGTTGGAGTTTTGACACTTTATCCAAGAGAGAAGAAGATTATTCTGCCAACTTATCCACATAGTTGGAGAAGGATTTCTACATGTTAGTCACTCTGATCATTTCTTATCCTTGACCACTTGTTTTTTATTTTGTGTGAAGACCCTGGAGGATTTTAAAATATTTGTTTTGTTCCTCTTTCATTTTAACATCTATCCTCTATAGCCCTACTTAATCTTGAATGATCATCTCAGTCTTAAACTCTAGGCTTTGAATCCATTCGATCAGAGGATCATCTACTTTCTATAAGATCTTGGCTTTTATTCCCTCCTTTGTCTTCATTTCAATTGCTACATTCATCATGACTATGCATTCCTGACACTTTTCTCTCTCTTATGTGAGAGTTTGCAAATTCTTTTCAATGTAGTTTCTCTCTTTCTCCAACTTTAGTAGAGTGTCACCCAGCTGCTCAATAACTACCAGCCCTTCAGATTTGAGCCTCTTGATCCATTGTTTACAAATCTTCCCAAAATGTCTGTCTTCCTACAACTTGTCTATGATAGCTTGATTATCTACAGCATTAGGGTAAAAATTGGTATGGGTACTCAGAATGCTAGCAACTAGAGTAACGAACTATCTGATAAAGTTAGTTAGCTCAACAACCTCTTCTTTAAGTTGGACTTTAGAAGTATTGAGTTCCTCGAGCTCTTCCTCAATTATAATATTGGTGGATTTCCACCAATCTAGCTTAGTATCATGGAGAGCCAGTCCCATATCAAATGATTGTAGCTCAAAATCAGAGGTGGTCAAATCCTCAATCCTGCCTTCTTTTATGGGCTTCACTACCTCCATGGTGAAGCGCCTTGTTTCTGGGTATCAGCCTAATATAGATAGAGTCTTTTTTTTCTTCACCTTTCTCATGGTAGCAATGGATTGTAGGGACCATGAGAGAGTATCCTTGTTGGGAGCTCCTTCTTCTATCCTCTTCCTCTTGTGCTCTAAAGTGTTCTCTATCCAAGACTCCGCGCTAGTCACTATGGTGGTAAAGACCAATTCCTCTATGAACAGCTTCCTGATTACTGGAGGAGTAGCTTTAGGCCTAGAAGAAAATATATTCACTAAGGTTGAGGAGGAGGAAACAAATTTAATCACTTGAGAAACCTTATGTTGCTTCCTAGCCTCTTCATCTGACTCTGTGGCCGCAGTGATAGAACTATCTTCACCCACTTCCACTATGATAGGAGACCCTCACCTTGGAGTATCTTGGGTCAAGGTATCACCTTGTGTTCCCACAGTGCTGACTTTGGCTAGTTTCTCTATTTCTGTACTCTTAACAGGCTCTATCATAGACTTGACTGCTTCTGTAGAGACTGCTTCTTCTATGGAACCAATGATAGGGGATGAGCCATCTCCACATGTATTGTCCAATGAAATCATATTTTCACAAGGCTCATCATCTCCACCCTCTCATTGAGTTAGCTCCTTGGATACGGTCAGGATAGTTGTTGATGATGATGATAGAGGAGTACTCCCAGTCTCTTTTGTTGGATTTTGTCGAGATGGAGGCCACCTTTCTAACCTCTTCCTCTTGCCCACCATCCATTCAACCCACTTCTCTGTCCTTCTATAAATCCCAACCATCAAGGTCTCCAAGTCATCTATAGCTTGACCTAGCATGGGTTTAGAGCTTATAGGAAGGGGCTTAATCTTCTCTATCTATGTATCTTCATAAATCAGCTAGCCATCATCTTCTATGCTTTCAACTGCAATCTTAACTTTGATCCTTTTAATTTTTTCACTAGTTAATCTTGCATTGAACCAATCCCTAATTTTTAAATCATCTTTGCAGTTGGCCCAATAATATACTATATCATCGATATGATGAATATAACGAGCCATTTGTAAGTAATCTCGGGCATAGTTCATAGGATCATACTGTGGCCTCAGAACATCATATGTTTCAAATTAAAACTTCTTTAAGAATGCTTTCAAAACATTCTTTGCATAAGACTAGGATGCACTCCTATAGGCTCCAATAGTCATCTGAAAATCATAGGCTTTCTTCTGAGTGCCCACCCAAATAAGTGTCACATTGACTTCTTGTCTCATCACTTCAACCAACAAGATCATGTCGTCGGGATACCTAGCCAGCTCCAGAGGGAAATCATCAAATCTGCCAAGATGAATGTATGAGAAATTTGCAAACTGGATAAAATAGGCTCTAAATTTACTAATGAATGCCATGGATTGTAGAGAAAATCTCCCTTCTAGGAAACCTTGTAACTCCCTGCACAGTCTCATTGTAAATGCATCATTAACTTTGAAATATTCATTATAACTGTTATGCAATTGCAAACAGGGCAAGAAATCATAACTCTTAACACCTTCCACGAACTCTTCTAGCCTAGGAAGTCCTGGAAAAAATTGAATTGTGGCTAGGATATATAGAAAAACCAAGGACATATAGAATTTGTTCTAATGCTTAGCTCTATTTAGGGCATTTGAGAGGTTTTCACTTACCATATGAGCCCAATAAATGAAATTATGTTGAGAGCAAATTACCTAAACCAGGAAGAAATGGTGCTCAATGAAATTAAGTGCATCGATCTCACCTGTGATGCTATGGAGCAATACCATGATATCCATGATTTATGGCTTTAGGTTTTTGTCATATAGTGTTTTGGGAAACTTTCCCTTGGTGCTCCTCGACTCCTAGAACCATGTCTTCATTATCTCCTTCTTCCACATAGACTTCTTCGCTCCATATTTAGTAACCACTTGACTCTATATCATCTACAAGTATTCGGCTTGCTCCAGAATATGAAGGGAGTTCTAGACAGAGTCACGATCAATAGATAGTAGCACCATATCGTTGGGAAATAGAATTTGCTTAGTTTCTAGATTATAACAAGCTATGATTCTCTTACAAGCTCTGGAGCTTGAATTCTAATAGGGAAGCTGATGGCTTCAACCAACCCACCCTCCTTTAGATTTTTAGTAATGGGGTATATTCTCTTAGCATTCAGCCTTTTGTGAAAACTCTGCATATCGAAGAATCTCAAAGAGGTATCTATGATTTAGTGCTAGTCACAAGTAATGTTGTTCATCCCATTGAACCCCATAAATTTTTGCTGCCATGCTTTCATAGATTTTAATCAGAACTTAGGAATCTATCAAAGGAGACATGAAAGCAATGAATAGTTGTTGCCAGGGGTTTCAATTTAGACAATTTGTCAAATAGATGGTAACTCCCATCTGAAACACTTCACCAAATTTATAACTTATAACTTCTTATTGTTAACGACCAACTTCCCATGCCACACAAATGAAAAGACTTAAGCATTTATGAAAAATGTTGTTATGAAGAAAAATGAATTTATTTGAATTAATTAGTTTACCTCTACGGGCCGTTAAGAAACATCTTTTCACGTTATATAATTGTAACGGTAACTTTTTAAAGGCAATGGATAATTACTTTTTTGCTTCTCCTTTGGGTGGAGAAACACTATTGGAGCACTCCTTATTTAGAAATCTTCCATGGTGGAATTCTGACTTGTTACAATATTAAAATGGCATGTTACAATTTCATCTTCTTTCTTCATGACTTGAATCCCCTCATAGATTGATTTTTCTTTATAAATATTGCATATGACAATCTGGCGGAAAATGCATCTTACGGGTTGAAACCTGCTTATTGAGGTAGCGGAGAAGCCACTTTCTGATTTTCCACCAATAACCCTTATCTCTGATTTCTCATTATTTCATCATCTTTTTGGCTTGTAGGGATTCATTCTGAATGCTATAGTCTTTCTAGCCTCAATCATCTATCTTCCACTGATCATTGAGACTTTAAGAATTTTTGAATGCAGAAAAGGCACTTTGTAGCTGATTATCCACCCGGGAGAAGCCCGAAACCAATTTTCCATCGATAAGAAAAGATGAAGTATCAAAACTAAAGATTTTAGAATTACATAAGATCAATGTTAGGAATGTTCGAATCATGACCTTTATTTGATTTGGGATCTTAACCTACCTAATTTAATGGGATTCCAGATAACAACCCCCCAACTTACAAAGGAGAAGGTAATTTAGGATAATCTGATAAAGGTTTCCCTAGCCAGAAGGAAAAAATAGACCTAGACTTATGACTTACACGATGTGTTCAAGACCACTACTACACATCAAACATCCATTTTTCTTTAAAGGTACACAGAACAAAAAATGGGGCAATAATTGGCTCTATTTGGTTACTTAGACATTCACATGTCCGAGCAAGGAACTAATATCTCTGGTTTTTCAAAACTCAATAAAAAGGTGGCTCACAAAAAAAATAAAGCCAAAAATGGAAATAAAACAAGGAAAGAAAACCTAACTAAGGAAAACAAAAACATAACTAAGGTTACCTGTTTTAGATTTAGATCTAGTATAGTTTCAAGTCCTGACCATTGTATGTCAGGAGGAGTGCTTTGCCATCTGGATAAGCCAATTTAAAATAATTCTTCTCAAATGTCTGATGGATCTTGAAAGGCCCTTTCCATAGTGTCTCAAATTTTCCATGCATACCTTTTGGTGCCTAGCGTTTGTCACATAGGAGTACCATATCTCCTTCAATAATTTTCCAAGTCCTACTCATTTTGTCAAACAAATTCTTCACACACATTTGATGTTGTGTGATGTGATCTACCATCTTCTCTCTTTCCTCTTCAAGCTTTTTTAAATAATGGATCCTCTTTTCTAAACCATCTTTATATATGCCATCTTCTATTGTTATGTTTAATTGGCAAGTTGCCAACTCAAACGATAATGGAAGACTAGCCTCAATTCCATAGACCAACTCAAAGGGAAAACACCAATAGCTCTTTTGGGGGTCACCCTCTCTGCCCATAGTTCTTCATGGATTTTCTTATGCCAGGTTCTTTGATTATCTACCACAATTTTCTTCATGATGTTTACAAATTTCTTGTTGCTGGATTCTTCCTAACCATTTCCTTGTGGGAAATGGTCAGATGAGTGACTAACCATAATGCGATACTTATAAAAAAATTTAGTAATTTACCAAGAAGATAAATATGCACCATTATCCATTACCATCTTGATAGGTACCCCAAACCTTACCGGGATGTTTTCTTTTATAAACTCACATACTACTACACATGTAGTTTTCTTAATTTCTTTCACCTCCACCAATTTGGTGAAGTAGTCTATTGCAGTGATAATATAGGTATGGCCCACACTAGATGTAGGATTTATAGGACCAATAAAATCAAGACCCCATTGTTGGAAAAGACCTTTAATGACCACTAGTCTAAGGGGAAGAGCTACTAACTGAGGCTTTCCAGTAAACAATTTGCACTTCTCACATCTTGCTACCCAATAGTATGCATCTTGGAACATTCTTGGCCAACAATAGCACTATCTCAATATCTTGAATCTAGTCATTGATGATGATAAGTGTCCCCCACAAGCTTCATCATGGAACACCTTCCACAATTTTTCTTTTTGTTGTTTGTCTACACACCGGAAGAAGGTTGCATCTATTGATCTTTGATACAACCTATCTTCCCAAATAACATATTTAGAGGCTTTTAGTTTTAAAACTCTACTTTTCTTAGGGTTCAGCCCTTCGGGGAACTCACCATAAACATAGAAATATACAATATTTTTGAACCAAGGGTCTTACATACTTACTGCCAAAACCAATTGTGTTGCCTTAGGATTTTCGTCCACTTGATTTTTTGCTATTTCTTTACATAGTGTGTTTCCCCTCACCAAATTGGTGGGTTTAATTTCTATGTCATATTCCTATTTTTTAGCCACCCATGCTCCTCTATTATTACATCCAAAATCTTGTTGAGTTAATACACTTTTTACTGCAATGTCAGGCACATATACAATGGAGTAAGAGTGTAAAATAAAGAATCTGAAATTCTTTAAAGCCTTTACTACTGTGAAAGCATGTTTCTCCACCTGGGAGTATTTCAATTCATGATCTTTCAGAGGTGTTATCATAAAGGTGATGGTGGCTTGAACCCCTTCCTCATTTTCTTGCATGAGAATAGCTGACAAACTATGCTTGGAGGAGTAACAATAAATTATGAAATCTTCTTTGTAATTCAGGTGACACAATACTGGAGCATTAGCTATGGCATTCTTTATATTTTTAAAGGATTTTTTGCCAGAGTCACTCCATTTATAATTCACATTCCCTTTCATCATATCCTCTATGGATTTGGTAATTTATGAAAAATCTGGGACAAACCTTCTGAGAAAATTTACCTGACCAAAGAATGATTTTACTCCAGTTTTATTCACAGGTAAGCTCAATTGCTTGATTTCTCTAACCCTTTTTGTATCGATTCTTATACCTTCTTGAGAAATGATGTGTCCTAGTAATTTCCCTTCAATCACATAGAAGACTGACTTCTTTGGATTTAAAGAAATCCCATCTTCTCTACACCTCTACAACACTTTCCTCAAATCCTTTATGTGATCTATCCTTTTTCTAGAAAACACCATAGGATCATCTAGATACATACCAATTATTTTATTTTTCATATCACTCAAGGAAAGATCCATACCTCTCTAAAAGGTAGCTCCAACATTGATTAACCCAAATGGCATCCTATGGTAAGTGAAAGTACCCCATGGAGTAGTGAAGGTTGTCTTGTGTTGATCTGCTTTCTCCACCTCTATCTGGTTGTACCCTAAGAAAGTGTCTGGCATGGACATCATTTGAGCTCCGGCCATGATATGCAATAGGTGGTTCATGTTAGGAAGAGTGTAATTTTATTTTGAGTAAGAATGATTTAGGTTTTTAAAATCCACAAAGATCCTTATTTCTTTGTTTCTCTTTCTCATGGGCACTATATTTGCTACCCAGGTTGAATCATGAATAGGATATATAATCTTATCCTTTAGCTTCTTATCAATTTCCCTAAAAATTGCATCTGCAACCTTGGGATTATAATTCCTTTGTTTCTATCGGAATGGAACAATGTCAGGATTTAGAGGAATTTCATGTTTGAATATTCTGTCCATGAATCTTTTTAAATCTTCATAACTCCAAGTGAAGATGTCCTAGTATTCTAGGAAGATTTTTCTGGCTTCTTCATTTTCTTCCTTAGTGCAACATTTCCCAACGTTGATCATCTTCGAGTCTTTCTTACTTCCAATTTTTATTCCTTCATATTGGCCAGTGGTAGGACCTATCTCAATCCTCTTCTTCTTAACAAAGGTATCATGCCTATTGAAAATATTTTCGAGTGTAACCAAATGAGGAGGGATAATATTACCTTGCAATTGAATAATACTTGACTTATCTCTCTTCAGATTGTTCTGACGATCTTATTTGTGGCTACAAGAAGAATCTTTATGAAAATCACTGCCACTCTCTAAAAAGAGAAGGATATTCTAATCATCTTCGAATACTTACCAATCTTCTATGTTTTTAGGTATAGAAGGTCTATACACCACCTCTATTTGATATTTCTTATCCTTGAAATTTGCATGAGGGAGGAGCAATTTGGCTGATACTTCTAAGGAGTCTTCCTTAGAGTTCAATTCTCTCAACACAGATTCAATGAAGAATGCGTCTAAGAATTCAACTTCATCCCATAGCCTTTTCCTATAGTTTTTTCATCTATGATTCTTCACAGAGTATTGTTTTTAAACTTTGTGCATAATTAACTCGGCATCACCTCAAGCCCTTAGGATTTTCACACCTCTCTCTTTTGCAAAAATAATTCCTAGGAGTAAGGCCTCATACTCTAATTTTTTATCGGTGTTCCCAAACTCCAATTTGTAAGCCATGGGCTCAGATTCTCCATCTGGAGATTTCAATACTACGCCTGCACCGGATCCTAATGATGCATAGCTACCATGAAACTCTAGAGTCCAAATTTGTTGTGAAGTTTCTTCAGCAGAACCTTAATCTTTCTTTTCTCAAGGTTAGGCTTCTTCTTCATGATTATCTGTGAATAAAATGTAGTTACCAATCTCAATATATTGGTACAAAATTTGGGCTTTAGGGTCATCAGATTTTAGCACTGTGAACTTTGCTTTCTCTTAAGGGACCAATTTTATCTTTTTGTTTCCCACTGGGATCAAAGCTTGAGACCAATCCAACTTTATTTCTCCTCCTAGATATCTGAAAAAAATCCTTCTTAACAAAAAACCGTAACTAGCAGGTATATCAACGACCAATATAGTTAATAAAATTATCTTCTTGGGGTGTGCTTCTAGAGCCCCTTGAGCATGTTTGATTTTCCCAATCAAGGGGACCTCTTTAGCATTCATAGAATAGAATCTGCCATGGGATTTTGTGAGGGTGAGACCTAAGGCCTTAGCTATAGTCGATGGCATCACATTTTCTAAGGCACTAGAATCTATTATAAATTTACTCAACTTGCAACCATTGATAAGCAATGACATATAGAAAGGGTCAGTCTTTTACCCAGGGGAAGTAGCCAAAATTGATGACTCTCCTTGTTCAAATAGACCTGCCAAGACAAAATCTTCCTCTACTAAAGCTATAACATTTTGATTTAAATCTTGGTTCTCTCCTTTACAAAAGTGCACTAATTTTTGCAGTTGTATAGGATTAGACTTGAGATAGTCTATGGGAGAAACCTGAATTCTAGAATCTTTACAGAATTTAATAATACTAAAATAATTTTGTTCCTTACCAGGTTGTAATGTTTTCACTCCTTGGTTGGCATCTTTAGAGTAAGAAGTAGATGCCTCATTACCTTTTAACAAAGGTGTGGAAATAGGGGCTTTATCTTCTGATTCTAGGTTAATACTACATAAGATATCCCATCTATAGTAGCATAACATGTCGTATCTCATTCTGAATCTGATGCGTACTCATAAAATATGTTTTTAGAGTCATCGTGTGAGCACGAATATAATTCAGGTCCAGATACTACAATGTTCCATTCATCTATTTGATGCATTTTCAAGACATGAGCTACATCAGGGAAGTTTTCTCCATTATGACCTATTGTCAGGTGAAAAGCACTCGTGTTTCCCATTTTGGGAGGAGATTCTATAGCCAACCTTTGTGGAGGAGCAGTTAATTACAATGTTTTCCCATCAGTATTCCTTGTATCACTATTTCTTCCAGACTTATCATGAAAATTCCACTGGTAAGGATTGTTAAATCTAGGAAGTTGTCTTTTGAAAGCAATGAACTCATTAGAAAATTTATGGATCATCTCATCTGATGATGTGGTCTTTCTAGTACTAGCCTGAGTTTGTATCTCTCATTTCCATTTTTCTTCTAAGATCATGTGATCTTCTAATTCCACCGCAATCCTTTGGGCAAGGTCCATATTTGTTGGGTTTGTCCTTCTAAAATCATAAGTGATATCAGGAGGCATAACGCTTATAAAAAGAGTTTTCAAATTGCCTACAGTATGATTATTAGCTATTGGGATATGTTTGACTAGCTTGTTAAATTTGTATACAAATCTCTCATGCTTATTGAAGGCTCTTTTTTATTGAAATCAATTGTGTTAACAGTGCATGCTCATCTTCAGCAATTTTAAACCTTGTTTTGAAAGTCGTTCTCATGGAAGCCCAATCCGTAATAGAAGAGAGTGGAAAATGATATAACCAATCTGATGCACCCTCTACAAGGGTCTCATAAAATAATCTAAAAAAAACATCTTATTCTTGTACTGCTAATATATTAATGGCTACAAAGAAAGCATGAATGTGTTCATCTTTTGATATTGTCCTATCTCTGGAGAATTTGGGAAAATTCTTCCTTGACCCTGAGGGCAGTGAGTTATATGCTACTAACTGTAGGGGACCAACTTCAGCGGCCCAAGGAACTACTATAACTGCCTGAGATAGATAAGGTGATAGGTTTACAATAAGAGGAGGAACTACTCCATGCAAGGTTAGCACTTGATAGGTGGTAGACAAAAGGGATGATTGTTTGGGAGGTGAAGGAGGCCTACTTTTGCTTTTAGTATTTTTGTCCCTCTGATGAGGTACTTCAAGCCGGTCAAAGTCAATCTCTCCAAGTCTCTCAAATACTGGGTCTCTACCACCTTCTTTCCTTATACTTATGAGAAATCTTTTAGGCTCTAGGATTTCCACTAATTAGGAAATCTAGCCTCACGCTCTTCAAGGCATTGTGATCTTTGCAAATTCCTCCTTTGAATGAATTGTTCAAGTTCTTCTACTCTCACTTCCTCTTGTTTGAGAAATTTACTAGTGTTTCTATAATTTTCAATATTTCTTTTGTGTCTCTAGACAAAAGTATTCAATGAGGAAATGATATCCTCATGATCATCTTGGAATCTGAGGTTTGGTTGCAACACATGAATAAAATTATCATGAGGTAGTACCATCATCCCTCATGATATTGCTTCTAGTCTAGCGACTATTCATCTCCCCAGTAGAGTCACCAAAAATATATTGGTAAATGGATTGTTATTTTTCACTTTAACTCTAAAATACCCAAATCTTAAAGAAACAATCGAATACAATAGTTGGGAAATGTAATTGAATAACTAATTTCCCTCTGAATTTGAAGGTACAAATCCCTTAAGTGATTAATCTATAATTAATTTTGTTCTTTCCTAATCTAAATTTGTTTTTTCTTGACTTGAGAACATAAGAGGCAATCGAAAATCGGCCTAGACAGGAACTAGTTCAGGCAAGTAGGCTTGACTTTCTATCTAGCCAAATTTCAAGACTTTATAAATCATGTAAGATCCTAAAATTTGTAATGCAAGTAATGATAATGAAGATATAAATGGAAAAATAAAAGATCAATGATAACTCACTGATGATGAATCAATTTATTTCATACGAACATTTCTCCAAATCTATGCATGGCAACCAAATTTCCTCTCAATTAGCCATATCAAATCATAATACAAAACTTTAGTTCAATCTTGAACTATAAAACCAATCTAAAGAAATGTTCAAATTGATAGAAAGATAAATGCAATGGAACAGTTAAAGTATTAGCATACAAACATAAATGAATTTGACTTAGAAAAAATGAAGTTCTTCACACCAAAATTTAGCTGACCCTTGTGTTTACTTTCCAAAGAGTACATATAGATTTTTAGAGTTTGACCATTACAAAAAGAGGTAACCAAAATAGATCAAATTCCCTAACCAAAAATGATAAACAAATTTTTATCCATTACAAACTCCCCTCAAAATTTGTACAAGATGGAATATTTATGTTTTCATTTTCTTCCCCTTATCTATTTTTGCCCTATAGGCGGTGACAGCTGTAATGACCAGAATTGGCTCTTCATATCTAATGACATGGACATTGGTATATTTGATGAGGCACTTGGAATAATCTTTGGTCAGGTGTTTAAATACATCTACTTGATCTTTAAAATCTTCTATGGCTTTATAGATGCATCCACTCAACTGTTGGAGTTCCAACACCTTAACCAAGTGAGAAGAGGACTATTGTGCCAGCGTATCCACATAGTTGGAGAAGGATTTGTACACGTTGGTCACTCTGATCATTTCTTTTCCTTGAACTCTTTTTTGTGATTCCATGTAAAGACCCTGGAGGAGTTTAAAATATTTTTTATGTTCCTCTTTGATTTTAAAATCTGTCTCCTACAACCCTACTTCAACTTGAATGATCATCTCAGTCTTAAAGACTAGGCTTTGAAGCCATTCAATCAGAGGCTCATCTCCTTTCTACAAGATCTTGTCTTTTATTGCCTCCATTGTCTTTATTTTAACTACTACATGCAACATGATGATGCATTCCTGACACTTTACTCTCTTCGATGTGAGAGTTTGAAAATTCTTTTAAATATAGTTTCTCTCTTTCTCAGACTTTAGTAGAGTGTCACCCAGCTGCTCAATAACTACCACCCCTTCAGATTTGAGCCTCTTGATCCATTATTTACCAATATACCCAAAATGTCTTTCTTCCTACAACTTGGCTATGATAGCTTGATTTTGTGCAGCATTGGGGTCAAAAATGGTTTGGGTTCTTGGAATGCTAGCAGCTAGAGTAACTAACTATATGATAAAGTTAGTTAGTTCAGCGACCTCTACTTTAAGTTGGAATTTAGTAGTCTTGAGTTCCTCGAGCTCTTCTTCAATTACAATGTTGGTGGATTTCCACCAATCCACCTTAGTATCATGGTGATCTAGTCCCATATCAAATGATTTTAGCTCAAAATTGGATGTGGTCAAATCCTCAATCCTACCTTGTTTTGTGGGATTTACTACCTCCATGGTAAAGTGTCCTATTTCTAGGTCTTTTCCTAATGTAGATAGAGTCTTTTCTTTCTTCACCTTGCTCACAGTAGCACTGGATTGTAGATTACATGAGAGAGTATCCGTCATGGGATCTCCTTCCTCTATCATCTTCCTCTTGCACTCTAAAGTGTTATCTATCCAATGCTTCACGCTAGTGACTTTGGTGGTTGAGACCAATTCCTCTATGAACAACTTCCTGATGACTAGAGGAGTAGCTTTAGGCCTAGAAGCAAATGGATTCACTGAGCTAGGGGAGGAGGAAACCAATTTAATCACTTGAGCAACCTTTTGTTTCTTTCTAGCCTCTTCATCTGACGCTGTGGCCTCAGTGCTAGAACTATCTTCACCCACTTCCACTATGACAAGAGACCCTCAGCTTGGAGTATCTTGGGTTGAGGTATCACCTTGTGTGCCCACAGTGATAACTTTGGCTGGTTGCTCTATTTATGTACTCTTAACAGGCTCAATTGTAGACTTGATTGGCTCTATAGAGACCGCTTCTTCTATGGAACCAATGACAGGGGCTGAGCCATCTCCACATGTCTTGTCCAACAAAATCATCTTTTCAGGAGGCTCATCACCTCCACCTGTTGGTTGAGTTATCTCCTTGGATATGGTTGTGATAGTTCCAGAAGAAGATGCATGAGTACTCCCAGTCTCTTTTGATGGATTTTGTCTAGATGGAGGCCTCCTTTCCAACCTCTTCCTCCTATCCACCATCCATTAAACCCGTTTCTTTGTCCTTCTATAAATCCCAACCATCAAGGTCTCCAAGTCATCTATAGCTTGACATAGCATGGGTTTAGAGCTTATAGGAAGGGGCTTAATCTTCTCTATCTATGTATCGTCATACATGTGTTGCCCATCATCTTCTATTCCTTCAATTGCAATCTTAACTTTGAACCTTTTAATTTGTTCAATAGTTAATCTTGCATAGAACCGATCCATGATTTCTAGATTGTCTTTGTAGTTGGCCCAATAATCTTCTATGCCATCGATATGATGAATAGAATGACCCATTTGTAAGTAATCTCAGGCATAGTTCATAGGATCATACTGTGGCCTTAGAACATCATATGTTTTGAATTGAAACTTCTTTGAGAATTCTTTAAAAACATTCTTTGCATCAGACCGGGATGCATAGTTGTAGGATCGAATATTCATCAGGAAATCATAGCCTTTCTTCTAAGTTTCCACATAAATCAAGTTCACCTAGACTGCTTGTCTCATCACTTCAACCAGCACGATCATGTGTTTGGGATACTTGGGCAGCTTCTAAGGGAAATCATTGAATCCTACATGACAAATGTATGAGAAATTTACAAACTAAATAAAAGAGGCTCCAAATTGACTGATGAATGTCATGGATTTCCAAGAAAATCTCCTTTCTGGGCAACCTTGTAACTCCCTGCACAGTCTCATTGTAAATGCATCATTAACTTTGAGATACTCATTATAACTTTTATGCAATTCCAAATAGAGGAGGAACTCATAACTCTAAACATCTTTTGGGAACTCTTCTTGCCTAGGAAGTCCTGGCCAAAGTTGAATTATGGCTAGGATATATAGAAAAATAGAGGACATATAGAACTCGTTCTGATGCTTATCTCTATTTAGAGAATTTGAGAGGTTTTCACTTACCATATGAGCCCAATCAATGAAATTATGTTATGAGAAAATTACCTGAACCAGGAAGAAATGGTGCTCAATGAAATTAAGTGCATCACTCTCACGTCTGATCCTATGGAGCAATAATAGGATATCCACCATTTATGCCTTCAAGTTTGTGCTATATAGTGTCTTGGGAAACTTTCCCTTGGTGCTCCTTGACTTCTGGAACAATGTCTTCATTATCTCCTTCTTCCACACAGCCTTCTTCAGTCTATATTCAATAACGCTCCATTGTATGTGATTTATGAGTATTCATCTTTCTCGAGAATACGAAGGGAGCTCTAGACAGATTCATGGTCAATACATAGCAGCACCGTATCATCGGGCAAGATAATTTTCTTAGTGTCTTGATTATAACGAGCTATGCATTCTCTAACAAGCTCTGGAGCTTGAATTGCAATAATGAAGTTGATGACTTCGACCAACCCACTCTCCTTTAGCTTTTTAGTAATGGGTTGTATCCTCTCAGCATTCAGCCTACTGTGAAAACTCTACATATCAAATAATCTCAAAGAGTTATCCATGATTTTATGGCAGTTAGAAGTAATGTCATTCATCCCATCGAACTCATAGATTTGGCTGCCACGCTTCGATAGATTTGAATCAGAACTTAGGAATCTATCGAAGGAGAAATGAAAGCAATAAATAATTGTTGCTAGAGGTTTCAATTTAGAAAATTCATCAAATAGATAGTAACTCTTGTTTGAAACACTTCACCAATTTTATAACTTCTAACTTCTTACCGTTAACGACCAACTTCCCATGCCACACAAATGAAAAGACTTAAGAATTTATGAAAAAGTTCATGCTGAAGAAAAATAACTTTATTCAAATTAATTAATTTACCTCTACAGGCCGTTAAGAAACATATTTTCACTTTATATAACTATAACGGTAACTTTTTGGAGGTAGTGGATAATTACTTTTTCGTTTCTCCTTTGGGCGGAGAAACACTATTTGAGCACTCCTTATTCAGAAATCTGCCATGAAGAAATGCTGACTTGTTACAATATTAAAATGGCATGTTACAATTTCATCTTCTTTCTTCATGACTTGTATCCCCTCATAGTTTTATTTTTATTTATAAATATTGCATATGATAATCTGGTGAAAAAGGCATATTACGGGTTGAAACCCGCCTATTAAGGTAGTGGAGAAGCCACTTTCCACTTTTCCACTGATAACCCCTGTCTCTAATTTCTCATTATTTGATCACCTTGTTGGCTTGTAGGGATTCTTTATGAATCTACCATCTTTCTAGCCTCAATCATCTATCTTCCACTGACCGTTGAGACTTTAATAAATTTTTAATGCAAAAAAGGCACTCTATAGGTGATTATCTACCAGCGAGAAGCCCAAAACCAATTTTCCACTGATAAGAAAAGATAAACTATCAAAGCTAAATATTTAAGAATTATATAAGATCAATGTTAGGAACCTTCGAATTGTGACCTTTATTGTATTTGGGAGCTTAACCTACCCAATTTGACATGAGTCTAGATAACAACCCCCAATCTTACAAAGGAGAAGGTAATTCAGGAAAATCTTATAAAGGTTTCCCTAGCCTAAAGGGAAAAACTAGAGTTAGACTCATGACTTGCATGATGTGTTCAAGACCACTACTACACACCAAACATCCATTTTTCTCTAAAGGTATTGTTACCCAAATTTTCCATTTTTGTGCAATTGGCCTGATCTGCCCTATCTGGCATTTCTCTGTCATGTTTTCCAGGCTTCATGTCTAAACCCTCAGAACCCCTGTGAACCCTAAGTCCTTCATGCAAATGAGATAATAAACCCTAAGCCTTGGCACGTTATGTTTCGAAGTTACTTTTTAAATCACTAAGAGCATGTGCTTTATTTCTAAGTCGCTTGATTGCTAAAGCCTGGGCAAATATTCTTTTCTTTCTCCCGACTTCGCTTTTCCTTGTGTCACGTGGTCTGATGATCTTTTGGAATATTCCCTAAATGTCTCCCGACTTAGCATTTTCTCTTTGGTCGCATGATCGCCAGATAATGTCATAAGCCCTGTGGCAAGTGGGACCCTCTCAGTCAGTCGGGTGATCACGTAACCCTCAGCGAATATTCCCTTTTATCTCCCGACTTTGCTTTTTGCTTTGTCGTGTAATCTCTTAACGTCTTGGAATATCCCCTCTGCGTCTTCCGACTTCGCGATCTACTTCATGTCGCATGATCGCTTGATCCAGCCATGACAAACAGTTAAGTTTTCTTCAGTCGCGTGGTCTCGTGATTAAAGGGCAGTTAGGAGATAACATTCCTGACCCCGCGACTAGCTGTTTGATGTTAGCAAATTAACTTAGTCGACTTGTCGCTAGAACAGCACGATGACTCAGCTTTCCCCAATGCAAACAGATGGACTAGTGGCTGTGTGACAGGTGGCATATATCAGGTGGATGTGGGTCCTCAGTCGGGTGATCGCCAGACGAAAGAAATGGGTCACGCGACTTCGAGACTAAGTGTTCTTTCTCTTCAGTCGCTAGATCGCTGGATAATTTAAGGGTATACTCAGTTTTCAAACGATTAAATTCCAGCCATCCGATGTAAGGAGCAAATGATCTAACGTTGGTCGCTAAGTCTGGTGATTAAAGTGCCCTACGAATAAAGTACTCCTGACTTAGCGCCAAGGGATTGTCGCAATGTCGCCAGAAGGATTCAAGGGGACTTAGGCACTGTTTGAAAAAGTCAAAAGGCTCAGTCATAGGTCATTCAAGTTGTGCGACTAAGCGGGTTTAGTGTTACAATGTCTAATCACGCAGTCGCGACCTACTTTCATGTTGTTTTGCTCTGTGCGCGGGTGTGCGACGAGTCATTTTAATGATGCATCGCGCAGTCGCGGCGTCTGGCTCAAGTCAGAAAAAAGTCTGGCAGGTCTGCGACGAGCTGGAGAAGCAGAGTAGTCGCACGGTCGCCAAGCACTGAGGATGAACAAAGATCAAGCTGTGAGTGTGCAATGAAGTAAAAAGTTCTCGTCTCTCAGTCACCGTCCCATAAAAGTAAAGGGTTTTCAGCTCGCGACTGAGCGATTAACAAAAGAAAAGGCCTCGTCGCTCACTCACCGAGAAAATGACATAAAGAAGAAATGGCTTGCGACTGCGCGATCACGGAAGATGTAATGAAGAAAGGAGCTCGTCGCATACTCGCCTAGAATTCAGAGAGAAGAAAAAGTGGCTAGCGAATGCGCGACCGAAGGGAGAACGGATGCTGTCGCCTACTCGCGCATAAAGATGGAAATAGAGTAAATCCTAGGCGACTGTACGACACAGAGATAAATAAAAAAGAAAGAACATTGGCGCTAGGTCACCGAAAGAAAAGTGTTATAAAGATGTGGCTCGCGAGTGCGTAACCTAATGAAAAAGAGCTTGTCGCTCACTCGCATAGAAGGTAAGACAAAGTGATAACTGTTCGCAAGTGTGTGATCACAGAAAAGGTAATGAATAAAGAGCTCGTCGCGTACTCGCCCAAAATTCAGAGGGAAGAAAGCATTGCCTGCGACTGTGCGATTATGATGCAGATGAGGTCGTCAAAACTCAGGGATGTCTTTCTCAATTGCTCAGAGGGTTTCCAATTGTAGAAAATAATGTATAGAGCTGTCTGCTCATATTCGAGTAGATTTGTTTCAATGTCGGTGAACAAGAAGAGATTCGACGTGTTGCAGGGAAGAACAGAGATATGACTAAGTTTCCAGAAGTGCCACGAGGAAGGAGAAGAAGTCCTGGGTGATGATAAGATAAACACTTGGCTATGCACTATTCATAGACAAGAAAGACAGTTATTACAGAGAAAAATAGGTGAACAGGTGTGCATGGCTATTCAGAGTGAACGTAAATGCTGCTATCCACCATCTACCAAATCTGATTTCCAGTTGCCAAATTGAGGAGGAGCACGAAAATATCCATGAATATCTATTTTGACTCGGTCATTCTCAACCACCTTCTCTCTCTCTTTTCCTCTCTCCTGTGTTTTAGGGTTAGGGTTTCCCAGGACCATTCGAAGCTTGTTGCATCCTAAGGGATCCCAAGATGGTCATAGCCCTATATATAGTAGAAAAGTTGCATTTTGCAAGGGTCGGTTCTTCTTCTTTTGTTCCTTCTGTCCTGTAATTTTTCTGAGTTCTTGACAGAGATAAGAGATTTTGTAACCCAGGAGTTCATTTTTATGCAGAAGGCATGCTCTGTGACATTTCTTTTTCCTTGGTATATTTTTTGTATGAGTCTGTAACTCACTGTGAGAAGTAATATGCAGAGCTTCAACTTTTGGATCAATTTGTTGAATTGTGTCAACCTTGTCTCTTTTCTCCTTGTCTGTATGTGTCTTGATTGTTGATGGATTAACTGTGGATAATTTCATTCCTCTTAATTAGTCCTTTCACAACATTTACTTGTAGAAGAGTATGTCTGCTTGCAGGTTGTAACTAGTGTTTTATTGTTTAAAGCTGTTAACTGTGAAGAAGTCTTTCCTTTTAACTGGTTTACTCATGACCTTGTTATGAAATATTGATGCACGCCTATACAAGAGACTTGTGTTCTACTTGAAATTTAGAGTTAGTTGACCCAAGGGTTTATCCTATGTGTGTTATGTTTTCATGCCAATTTCGGTGCATCACCTAGTAGGTAGTTTGTTTTCAGTCATTTCCCTTTCAAGCACTCCTTCTAACCCTTTTCCTCTCAAGTTTTTTTACTTTCCTGTTTAAGAAGCAAATTAAGGTGATTATCCAAGAGGAACCAGCCTAGAATCTGGAGGTCTCATCTCAGTTAGCATAGGTCCCACAACCTGGAGATGATTCCCATGTTATACTGGATTATCAAGACCAAGAGAGCTTGAGATCTGAGGCGCAAATTCAGTGTATAACATTTGTGGCACGCCCGGTGGGACAGTAAAATAATTCCATTAGAGAATGATATGTGATCTCTGATATATAGGTTACATAATACAAGCTTTTAAGAAGTTGTTCTAACAAGTATATCTGGCGACTCCACTGGTTGCAAAGGTTCAGACTAGCCCTGTTTAAAATATATGAGAAAGATTGCAACTAGGAGCTCAAAACCCACTCAATTTTCAGAGTTGCCCTTGAGGAGAAGTCATAAAGGCAGGTCAACTCACAGGGAGTCCCCTATAAGGAGAGTTTAGTCTAAACCTCCTGATTCACCAGATAGGAGGCATTTTGCTGTTCATCACAGAAGAAGAGGAAGATCTCTGACCAGAGATCTAGAAGATTCAAGAACAGCTAATATTTTTTTGAATCTTCAAGTGTCAGCTTCTGCAATGGCTAGAAATTTTTCCTTTGCACCCTTCAATCAAGGAAGCCCATTAAATTTTGTAGTGCATCATGATGTACCCCTAGTGGAATTAAAGAGTTTGCCTGATTTCACTGGTGAGGGGCAAACCACAGCTTTTGAGCACATAAGAGATGTGACTACCATCTGCAGCATCCATAACATCACTCAAGAAGATGTAGCCACCAAGCTATTAGCAGCATCTCTAAAAG
>MU225442.1:1792197-1818672 GCA_018584345.1 Thuja plicata
GCCTAGAATCTGGAGGTCTCATCTCAGTTAGCATAGGTCCCACAACCTGGAGATGATTCCCATGTTATACTGGATTATCAAGACCAAGAGAGCTTGAGATCAGAGGCGCAAATTCAGTGTATAACAGGTATGCAGAACAAAAAATGGGGAAACACTTTCAATGAGCATGATTTTTTTGGTTATCAGAACTAGATTGCATATCCAATTCTAAATCTCCTAGGTGTGAATAAGACCAGATTGCCAATCAGGGTGCTGCAACTTCTTAGACATTGTCTATATGTTGATAAGTGGGTAGGAGATCATAAATGGGGATATTTCTATTGTAGGAATAACTTTACTTTGATTAGGGTCTATGGATGTTCCTAGCCCCCACACATACTACCTAAATATGTGCTTCCAAGGATAGCTATAATGGATTTTACCTAGCAATTAATCATGACAGATAAAGAACACCTGGCTCCACATAGAAAGGGTACTTTTACACCTCGACAGTTCAAGGTTACTAACTTCACTATTGGAAAAAGAGCATTTGATTCAATGAATAAGTGGTTGGACCATTACAAATTGAATGTGGCCTTGTATAGGTATATAGACCCTGAGGGTTTTATAAAAAGTGCATAGAAATTGTTAACCCTGGCCATCACTGCTATCAAAGAGCATGAGGAGTGTGTGGAAGAAGATCTCATAAGGAAAATATTGGAGGAAGATGATGTGGAAAGAGGGGAAGATCAATATTAGGATATAGTGAGCCTAGAATAACAAATAAAGAAAAAGGGGATTCCCTTTGAAGGTTTCTTTCCTGAACTACCTTACTTATAGAGACTCAAAAAAATGATGGAGTCTTATAATACATTATACAATCATCTTGAGTGGTTGATAGAAGACAAGGAAAGAGGCCATGAGAAGCACTCTTCCTTGGAATATGAAGAAGATAGTGAAGGAGGATATTGAGTTCTTAACCCTCCTCCCTTGGATCAGCCACCTTCAAAAGAGAAGAATATAGAGGTAGACCTTACAAAGGTGCCTAATACTGAGGTGACTGGTGAGCCCCTTAAAAAGAAACAAAAGGTGGAATCAGGGGACCTTCTCATGCCAAGGCATAGGAGAAGAAAAAAGATAAGGTAAGTTCCCTAATCACTGGTAACATAGCATATTACCACCACCTTAGAAAGGCAATCAGGGAAGGAAATAAAGTGAAAAAGGATGATCAAGAAGAAGTTGAAATACCCCTTTTGTTATGCCAGGATGAAAGAGAAATCCAGCAAGCTGAATTCTTGAAAGATGTTGCATTCATCAAAACATAGGAGTTCAAGAATTTCTTGATTTCAATAAAGTAGCAAGAATTAGGGGAACATTTGCAATTTATAGAGGAGAGTTTAGTGCCAAGTGAAGCTTTACAGTCCTTGCAAGAATATGACCCTGAAACTGAAACCATGACATCTCATGAGGCTAAGAAAATAGTAAAATCTAGTGGAATGTTCCTTGTACCTGGTTGGGATCTAGCATCATCCTTTGTAACTGATCAAATCAGAAGGAAACCTATTGCAAAACTATCCTCAGAGACATAAATTGGAGAAATGATCAAGGGATGTGGATATGATCCACGATCCCAAACTTTAGCTATGTGGTCATTGGCCCCTAAGACACAGAAGCCATATTTGATCAGTGTGCAGGAGAAAATGGATGGGGATAAGATCATTTGGTCTATCCATAATAATAGTTATCTAGACATATCCCAGGCTCTTACCCATTTTACACATCTAAATGAGGCTAAAAAAGAGCAGATGTCCAAGATATATCAAAAGATTTTTGATCAATCAAGTGTTGTGGTGAAGGACATGGAAATATGCTTAATTAAGATCAATGATTTAGAAGGGAAGGTGGAGGAATTGAATAAGAAGATACAAGAGGCCCTAAGGCTATCCTTCCTCCACCCAAATAGGTAGTGGATGCACAAATAGAAACCACAGGAGATATTTCAATAGGAACAAAGCAAGTGGACAAAGATCAAAATAAAGTGTCTTTAGAAGCCCTCTAGAAGATCTTGCAATGTAGGATTAATGTCCTAAAAGGTAAATTTTATTTGGTAAACAATGTTTATAGTAAGTTACCTGAACTAGAGACAAAGGTCAATAACCATATTGATACTTTGTGTCCTTATTTTGGTACTTGGTCAGGAAGGGCATCACTTTTGGAAAGGTTGGGAGCCTTACAGACACATAGGGTAGATCTCCCTGAGATTGTCAGTCAGGTGGGAGAAGAAATTTAGAAGAATGGAGCCACTTTGTCTTTCTTTAGAGGAAAATAAAATCTGATACAAGCCTGAATCAATATGTTTGGGTCAGATTATAATATATTCATTCCTCCAATAAAAGAATAAGATAATAAGATTAAAGAAATAGCAGAATGGAAGAATGAGTGTGACACTTTATTTCCTATTAAACACGCCTTTATAATAGATAGTGTTTCCCTAGACATGGACAGGTTTAATAAGACCTTAGATGAGGCTTCCAAATAAGAGACAAAATTTATCAAGTTTGTATCAGATGTCAAGGTCATAATTGATGTTAGATGGGATTGGCAGAAGTCACAACTTCAGATTATATAAATTTTTAATTGGCCTTCAAAGGAGGAGGTTGTAGAATAGGATGTCATCACAAAGCCCAAGAAGAAAAAGCTTGTAACCATTGACCTAGACGTATTAGACAAGGAGTGAAGTGGCACCTGGCAAATAATTTATGAGCACTGGGAGGATAATCATCAACAAGACTAGTGTATGTTACCCTGTATTGGTGGTCACTAGGTCTCATAATAACTATAAGAGGTTATCCAAAATATCAGTGGACAAATGTGACAGCTAGAAAAATCTTCAAATCATATCAAATATTTGATTTAATATCAAATTATATACTCAAGTCTTTTCTCGACCGCTTGAAGGTGTAAACTCTATTTTTGTCTTCTAGGACTTTACGGTTTAGCCTAGCCATTTGAAGCTTGTTACATCCTTTCTCTTTAAGGATTCGAAGATGGATAGTGCTCTATAAATAGGAAGTTGTAACATAATGTAAAGGATGGTGAAATATACAACTGCGAGGCAAAATTCTCCTTTTGTCTAAGTTTTCAAGCTTTTAGTATTTTTGAATGTATTGAAGCAGAAGCCTATTAATAAAATATAGTGGATTTTCTTAATGTTTATGCTCTTGTATGTTTAAATTGTAAGGCATTTTAAATATACCAGTTATAAGGTAACAATGTGATTACTTGTGAGTTTCTTTCTAGGAGGGAGTAAATCTTATGAGTGGTTCCAGAGGGTTAGATATTAGTGTGAGGATTTGATACAGGGGGATGAGAATGAAAAGGTAGTTTTTAAGGAACTCTATCTGAGTTGCATTTGTATTTCCATTAATTTGTTTATGTGAATTTATATCTCAGTTTGACTCTTCGCCCAAGATTAGGCACTGGTCTAGGGTTTAATAAACAATTATTCATCATCAATCTAAAAAAAAATTATCATTTATGTTTTTGTTATTAATAACTTATATGCTCAATTAGTTGTATTAAAGAATACAATTCAATTTTTTTATTCCTTCGAGTAAGAATAATTAGGTTAGCCTTTTCGAGTCAAGAAATGTCAAAAGAAGAAGGATGAGAATCCTTGCTTCACTGTTGTTTTCTATTGTTATGTTCATGGTATGGCTTGTTAAGATATCTATTAAACTTATTATGGTCATGTACAAGGTGTTCTATCAGTTGTTACAGTAAAAGGCAATAGGAAAATCAGTGGAACCCATGATCCACTATTATAGTTACTGAGAAGCACTAATCTATTAAAGGTACACCCGCCCTATTCGATGGAGCTCAAATAAGAAGCAGGATTAATCCTCATTAATTAGACTTTTACTTGGATGAGTTAAGAATTAGGAATATAAGGGTCAAGCATTAATGCTATATTAATTTTCTACAAGAAAAATATCTAACATACCACTTGTTTATTTCTTGTCCAACACTTAAGTCTAGCATTGTTGTTTTTATTTTTATTGTTATTGTTATTTTATTTCTATTTTTCCTATTATTATTGTTTGAATTAATGTAATTGTTGTTAAAACAAACTTTGTGTCTTTGAATAATTTTAACTAACCTTTTATTTCCATGAAGTCTGAGCAATATTGATTTCATTTTCAGTCATTTTATAAAAAGATGGACGACATTGCAATTGAAGTTAATAATTCATTTAAGATATCAAATTGTGTACAAATATATCCATCTTCTCTTTCCTAGGTATTAGTCATGGATAGTGTTGATAATATGGTAGAGAGAACTAAGAGTGTTGTGAACTAGTTGTTCCAAAAATTCAACTTCTAAACATGTATCTTTGAAAATTTTCAAGAATAAAATCCTAATATTTGATCAGATTAATTAAAAATAAAAAATAAAAGCACCCACAAATCATAAAAATATCTGTAATTCTTGACAAAAAGTTTTTTTTTTCATCCTGGAAATCATGTTAAGGGAAAAATCCTAGAGGGGATAATTATGCAAAATAACTAAATATGAAGTTATAACTATAAACCTATTACAATAACGGGGAATGCACATGCATTCAAGTTCACTGCTCAAATGAAAAATCCTTAGGATATAACCCTGAGCAATAATTGGTACCTTACAAAATATCACTACAATAATTTGAGATTTTTGTGAACTATGAAAATGACATCTACCATATTTATAATTTATTTCTGATGTAGCACAATACATACCTATGTTCAACCCTTTGTTGAACCCCTTTTTATCACCACTTAATCAATATCTTTCTCTAATAGAAATCTTTAACATCTGCAGCAAACCCTAGATCATATTTATATCATTAACCTTGACAAGTAACAAGGTTGACCACAACCTTGATCTCAACTTGAAATCACACACAAAAAAGTCATGATTGATCTCCTTCTTCCACTGCCAAAAAAAATCCTCAATCAATAACAACCACCTTGAGATAATAACTCTTCCATAATTTATGCGTAGATCTTACACAACTCGATTTTCCAACCAATTCAGTCAAGAACAAAAGAAAATAATAAGAATAATATTGTTGATTGAAAAATCCACCAATATGATCATTCCAATTAATGTGGACTACCAACTCATGAAGTACACACTTCAAGAACATCCTTAAGAATCATTAACAACACAAAAACCTTCAACTCCATACCATCCATTGGATTTTCCATAACCTTTTAAATTGTACTTTGGGAACGCTATACATAACCTCTCTGAAAAAAATAGGCGTTACAGATCTATGAAGTATGAATAATTTTAATTAGGAACACCCGAGTGTGTCCCAAACATACTCCTTGGTGCACACCAAGAAATTCCAAACTAATCGTGCACACCAAACCTCTTTATTTCTCACTGTCAACTATATCTACCACACTATTTGTCTATTAACAACTTTCTCTTGAAAATATACTCAAATATTCATGCTAACCTCTGAAAATTGACATGAATTAATTAGAAAAACTCACCAAAATCGCATGAGGTGTGCCACACCTTATCTGCAATATTTGAACCTCTTCAAACCTCTAAACATCATGTTCCACTGGTCAAACTACAAAAAATAAGTTAGCACCAAATAATTAGACCTTATCAATCCCATTAATATGTTGACATCAATGAAAACACATCCAACTTCTAATCTTTCCAAAAATCTCCCCCTTTGGAATTGATGGTGACATATGGTGTCAAAAATAATTAATGTAATCATAAATCAACAATCTCCATTCTAGAAAGATAATTAGTTGTACTACCAACTTTGTCTACAATTATCTTTTAGAGTATCTCCAACTCATTTCCTTCATGATCTCTCTATCTCTAATTCCCCTAGGAACAAAATTCCCATGGATCCAATAATATTACATACTCTTCTCATAATCCTCTCCTTAACTAAATCTCTTTCTTCTATGCAAGTATATCATCTTTTTCACATGCTTCTCTCCCGCAAGCTCTTTATTATGAGCATGTATGTAATCTTGTTGTTTTTTTCACATGCTTCTCTCCCCCTTTGAAATCAATGTAAAATTTAAAGCATCCTTGTTTCTGAATTCATATTCTACACTCCTTGGTACCAAAAAATATTAGTCCTACAATTAGATTACTGAGAGGGGGGATGAATCAGTAATCTATAAAATAATCCAACTTTTTAACCTCTTAAAATTAAACCAAAATTCACAAGATTAACCATAATCACAACAAACTACAATCATGACCATGCAAGTCCATACAAAAATTTGACACACACATTTATCTCATGGAAACCCAAATAGGGAGAAAACCATGGTGGGTATTAGTACCCACTAAATAATTTAGTCTTATTAAGTATGCCCTATAAGGAGCTTAATCATGTTAGGAGTTTAGAACAACAATATTAGGTGCTACCCAGTTAAGGAATTTACCTTAGCCCAGTTAGGACCTTTACCCTATTAAGAGTAGCATTGTTATAGGAATTTAAACACTTATCACCTTCATAGAGGATTTAGAACAAAGATTTGTTAAGATCTACCATATTAAGGGAATTAAACTTCTACAACTATTAGGGAACAATAGAAAGAACGATCTATAGAACAAAACTACCTCTTCTTGATAATATCCAATGAAGCACATAATATCTTCTAAACAAACTTAACTCTTCCCTGGCTTGATGGAAACTCACACTTTTTAGCACCCTTATCCAACACATGATCAACACTCATAAATTTCAACATCATCTATTATATACTGAACTTTTAATTTCACCTCTTTAATCAACCCTAAATTATAATTAAAAACATCTCGCTCAAATCTAATGTACCACAAAACAAAATTAAATGTAAAAAATACATTTCCAAGACCGCATCGGCCAATACAATGATTTACAAAAAATATTGTGTTAAGGAGTCAAACACATTTTGACCAAATAGAAGCTTCCTCTATAATCTTCTCCACATGCTAGTATCAAATAATGTGATGCTAGATCATCACCTGCAACATTAAGAAACATCACTAGATTGTGGCTAACTCAATTGATTCCACCATAGTCTGAACACCAATCACCGATCAAAGATTTATCAACTATCACTCAAGAACATAAACACTATAACCTATTAGCAACTCTTTCTCTTTTCACTGGTCACCTATCCTACACACCGGTCACTCAAATTAGTTATTGTTGCAACTATATCATTTGAACACTATTTCCCACCATATCCTATGACCACACCACAAGACACAACAAATATTGGTCATGAAATTCAAATCATATATCAAATTTCATTAATTTTTCTAGTAGTTGAACTATTATACTTCAACTTATCACAATTGTCACATAAGATCACTTCAGTAGTAATGGTCATGCATTAGACATCCATAGACATGCCTAAGTCTCCCATAAAGATAAGAACCACTGATATTCACTACAATCCTTCATTCATCACAATTATGCTTGGTAACGTACTAAGAACACAAAGTCAATAGTTGACATCAATGACAACATAATATCTGATCATCTTGTAATCAAATCTACATTATAACATCTCCATAACTCACTTACCATGACTCCATCACATATGCCAACAATCTCCCACTTTGGCATTTATGAAAAGACTCACTTCTTATTGATGGTCACACTCTCTCCAACATTATACATTCAACATAAAAATGAGTACACTTTTGTCTTTCACCTATGTTGAACTTACTTTCCCTTTGAAATACAAACATTCTCTCCTTTATCATACATACATTCTCCCCCTTTTAGAGTAGTGCCAAAGGCATCAAACAAACCTTACATCTTCTCTATTGTACCTGATAAGCCAAAGAACATGACTACGTAGAGTTCTCCCTCTAAGGAGTAGTCCCACAACATCAATCCACACAAAAGATATTCATTGAAAACACTTGGATTGAGGCAAATGGATCTTCTTTTAATTCAAATTAGATAGGGGATTTCCCCCGAACCTACCTCTTACATACTCAAATATATCCTTAGGAAATAATTTAGTAAAAATATCAGCAATTTGCTTCTTAGTTTGCACATACTCCAACCTCACTTACTTTTCATGTACATATTCTCTAAAAAAATGATAGTTTATAGGTATATGATTATTCTTTGACTGTATCATCACGTTCTTTGAAATGCTAATACCACTTACATTGTCATAATAGATAATCATCGGTTCAAATAACTTATCTTCAATTCCTTCTAGAATCTTCTTGATCTGAACTACCTATGTACAATTAATTATAGCACAAACATATTTAGTTTCAGCTGTTGATTGAGATATATACAATTTTGCTTCTTGATTGTCCAGGATCCAAGCCTTTCACAAAGAAAAAATGGACCCCCACTTGTGCTCTTTCGATCATCAACATTTTCTTCCCAATCAACATCAGTAAACACATTCAAAGAGAAACCACATTTATGTTCATACTAGACACCATAATCTTTATTCTCCTTATGATATCTAAACATTCTCTTTACTACAATCAAATGAGATTCCTTAGGATTAGAATAAAATATGGCCAATAAGCCAATTGCATGTGCTATGCCTGGTTTTTTATGAACTACATACTATATCTTACCAATCATGGACCTATAAACTATCTTATCCACCTATTTAGAATCATCTGCCTTTGATAGTTTGCAACTAGTTACCATAGCCCAGTACTAACTAGTTTTGGTTCTTATAACTGAAAAGTCTTCAGGATTTCCCTTACATGTTTTAACTCGCTTACATAGATATCATTTTTCATCTGATGAACCTGCAATCCAATAAATAATTTAATCTCATTCATCATAGACATCTTAAATTATTTCCTCATCTTATGTTCTACAAATGATTTTTTTATCTCTTCATTCACACCCAAAAAGATATTATCTACAAATATTTTGGCAATTAGAAACCTATAATCTTTCTCAATATTCAGATACACATTATTTTTATCACTTGTCTTGATGAAACCAATTTGAATCAGATATGAATTCAAACATTCATGCCATTCTCTAGGTGTTTGTGTCAACCCATACAAATATTTCTTTAATTTACACACCTTTTTCTTACCTTCTGAATTAGAAAATACTTCAAGTTGTTGAATATATACCTCTTCTTCTAAAAAACCATTAAGAAAAGGTTACTTAACATCCATTTGGTATACCTTGAATCCTTTATAAGAAGTATATGAAAACAATATCCTTACACATTCAAGTGTTGCCACAGGTGCAAATGTTTCACCATAGTCCAGGCCTTTCGCGTGTGCATAACCTTTGCACAACATTCTTGTCTTGTTTCTTACCACTTAAGATATGTCATTCATCTTGTTTCTGAATATCCACTTCATACCAATCATATTCGTGTCCACTGGTCTAGGAACTAATGTCCAGGTATTAATCTTCTCAATCTTCTCAAACTCTTCTTCCATATATTTCACCCAATATTCATCTTTCAATGCATTTTCACTATTTTAGCCTCAAATTTAGATAGAAAATAGGTACCTCCTCTACCCTTCCTTCTTGTTAAGAAACTTGCATTTCTATCACAAATAATTTTATCATTGGAATAAAATTCAAATTTACATAATTGTTCAATACCAGTCCAATTATAGGAGTTTATTCAACCATTTGTATCGATTCTTTTTCATTGACCTGTCTCTCCATTAGTTCTGATGTATTGTAATGCTCCAACAGTTGTACATATATGAACCAATGATAGTCTTCGGTTTCCATCTTTCTAGATTAATATTTTTTCTCAAAAAATCATCTATTCTTACACTCGTACTTTCCACTATCTTATTGGATCTCTTATTCAAGCACTTGTAGGCTTCATTCTTTGAGGAGTATCCTAAGAATATCCCCTCATCACTTCTTGGGTCAAACTTAGGTCTCTATTTTCATCTCTCTTTATATAGCATCTACTCCAAAATATTTTGAAATAAATTACATATGGTGATCTAGCATTCCACAAATCATAGAGAGTTTTGTTCTTACCTTTATTAAATTGAACTCTGTTAAATGTGTAAACAACAGTGCTCACCACTTGTCTTCAAAGTTTTTATGCAAAACCCTTCTGAATCATTACTGTCCTAGCACAATCAATGATAGACCTGTTAATTCTTTCAACAATACCATTTTGTTGAGGTGTTCTCAGAGCTAACATTTGTCTTTGAATTCCCTATTCTTCACAATATGTAGTAAATTCATGTTAAGTAAACTCACCATCTCTTTCAGATCTAAGGCATTTTAGGGTTTTACTGGTCTCTTTTGTCCAATATAGCTTTGTAGATCTTAAACATGTGGAAAGCTTCAAATTTGTCCCATAAAAATATAACCCACATCATTATAGAATAATATGTTAACCAACTGATAGTAATGGTGACGAAGACCAGGTTCAGAAGAATACAAGAAAATACAATGGTTAGATTAGTTATTATTTTGTGATTGATGGGTATGTGCAGGATCATCGTATGGCAAAAAGTGGTGATGTGAAAAAGAAGTCCTGATTGGTAGACTAATTGAAAAATAAATATAAACTTTCAAATGGTATATCATTTTTTAAATCTTAAACATGTGTGACATTCTATGCTTTGCCTACTACAAGAAAAAAAAAATCAATTTGATTAAGTTTAGACTAAGTTAAGGTGGTTAGACACGAGAGTTTTTATATTCTAGAAAAGTTGTAGAATAAAAATCATAATTAATTATTTACGTGGAAAAAAATTACAAAAAAAAATGCGTCATATCCAGACATTAATCTACTACTTATATCTATAATCTAGTAAAAAAATATTATCATTTTATTGTGTTTAAGGTGGCCAGACATACCCCTACTTCTTATCTTTTTAGTCCAGATGGATAAACTGATTGAAAAATAGCTATAACTTTCAAATGGTATAACATTTTTGAAATCCAAAACATGAGTCACATTCTAGGATTTTCCTACTACAATTAAAAACTAAAAAAAAAATCAATTTGATTAATTTTAGACTAAGTTAAGGTGGTCAGACATGAGATTTTTTATATTCTGGAAAAGTTATAGTAGAAAAATCATAATTAATTATTTACTTGGAAAAAAATTACAAAAAATTATGCGTCACATCTAAATATGAGTCTACTACTTATATCTGGAATCTTTTAAAAAAATATTATAATTTGATTCTGTTTAAGGTGGTCAGACATACACCTTCTTCTTATCATTTTCCTAAAATTTGCATACCACTGCATTGAAATTTGAAATTTCACAATATAGAATTTTTTTTTTTTTAAAGAAGGGATAGTAGCTTAGAAACTAGATTCAATTTTCTACAGAGTCTCTTCTTACACATTTTTGGTATAAGATTGATAACTTGTCCAAATTTTTATGTCAACTTTCCTAACCCTCATTTTCTAAATTTTCATTGCCACTTAAGGCCTAGTTTGGCATACCATGATCATGCACATACCCTGATGTCAAGAAATCAATTTTTGGTTTATATTAAGTTTCTGTATCATTTGGAGAGGAACTTAATTGGGCAAATAATAAAGATCAGACAATGATGAGGTACTATTGGTATAATTTTTTTACTTAACTTTTGATTTTGTTAAGTTGGTTAAGGAGAGAGGTCAAGTTGGTAAAGTGAAAATCCTACTTACCAAGGATTGAAGAAAAGAAAAGATAGTCACTAAGAAAATTCATACATCGAGTGAAGATAGTCACCAAGTCACAGAACATTGAATAAAGTTTGAAAAGAGATTGGATTCAAGGATCCGAGCACATTAATGTTAAAGTATGAAGATCAACTAGATGAAAAGGATGAATGCAAAGTTTGATACAAGATCTACGATCATGAAGAGTCAAGTTAAAAATCTGAGATGAAGATTACGCAGAAAAAGGAAAATTGTGAGTTTCAAGAAAAGTGTAATTCATGAGGTAAAGGTTGTAAGGGGTGAAAAAGGGGATACATAAGCAATAGAAGAAAAGAATGTAAGATAGTTTTGGTTATGTGTGGATTTATTTAATTCCCTTAAACCTACTTTACATTTAATTGAAATTTTTTTTGAGATGTGTATTAAGAGGAAGATAAGATGTTCCACTTTATCCTCAAATGCACAAATGAAGATCCAAGTTGATCAACCCAAAAGAAGGACTAATGCACAAATGAATCAACAATTTGGAAACAAAACAAAGAGGGAGATCTTAAATTCTATTAATTGATAATGTAGATATGATATATGAAAGTAATTGGAAAGGATGAGAGGAAGAACCAACATTAAATAATTGTAGATATGGAAAATGCTATTTTCTAAGGTTTGTAGACAGTTTTTGGAAAATTTGAAGTATTCTTCGGAACCAGAACATAGAGATGAACAAAACTCAGAAATATTTTTTTGATCTGACGCCGTCTTATGAAAAAGGTCAACCCTGACCCACAAATGTTACCTCTAGCCCAGTAATGTCAACCCTGACCTGCATAGCGTCGACAGAAAATCTGTTCATGGAGTTTGAAAGAAAGTTGAAAAGGGTATCCAGATCTGAGTCCAAAATCATAGTCCTCAACCTATACTTTCAAGAAAGAGAGGTTTGTTTGTTACAGGGGAGGGATTTTCCATAGTCAAACCCTAGTTTTGGAATTAAGCTTAAATATATGTAATTGAAATTCCAGAAGTAAACAAAGTAAATGCATAAATTCACCTTGCCTGTAGAAAATCCTTCTGGATGATTCGAATCCTTGAATACACAATTATGTATGCACCAATGGATATAGAATGTGGAATGTGGGATGACTTAAATCAATTTATTGTTGATCTCCAACACCAAGTCTTGAATGGGTTCTTGAATTGGAAAAGGCTTGGAAGAAGATGGATGGAGAGATCACCAAAAGGGAACTATATGGCTTGAATCCTTCAATGGCCTCCCATGGATCTCTTTGAATGCTTGAAGGCTTGATGATGGATGAATCCTTGGTTAAAATATTTCTTGATTTCTTTCTTGAATCTTCACTTGATGATGTTTCTCAATTTCTCAAGGATGGTTAGGCTTCAATAGAGGACTTAGAGAAAATGAGGGGAGAAAGGCTCCATTTTATATGAAACTAGGGCACAAACTTCTAAGGAGGCTGACATAGGAGAATTAAATTTTGATTAAATACTTTACCCCTAGGAGAAGACATAAGTAAAATATAATTTAGGAATCACCACTTCAGAACCCAAAATAGCTGATCCGGAAGCGAGAAATGACTTTTTGCAAAGACTGACATTTGGACACTGTGGGACCCTGAGACTTGAACCATGGGTCAAGGTCAAGGTTGAACTTGAACTAGGTCAGGGTTGAGGTTGACCTTGACCTAGGTTAGGGTTGAGGTCGACATAGACCCAAAAGGTCGACCCTGACGCTGAAGTAAAAGACCTCAGATCTATAGTCCAGGATGAAAAAATAAGGTTGGAAAGAAGTGGAAAGAGAGGCAGAATAGGGGCAGAGCCAGTTCAAAGTCAGGAACCCATTAAAGGTGTTTGATATGAACCCAAACCACTTACTCAAAAGGATAAACCAGTCTACCATGGAAGTGTTTCCATTTTCTGACTATACATTTAGCCCCCACTTTAGTAAGAGTATGGACTCAACACAAACTCTTGGTAAAGGATATCATAGAGAAAAGATAGTCTTATTGGAATCAAGATGGATAAAGAAATCCTCAATCCCCCAAGGGACTTAAGTCTTTATCAAACCTAAGATCATGATAAGAGAGACACCACCTTTAATGGGAGAAAAACAATGAGGGTGTGATTATCTTTCCCAATGAGAACTTATGTCCCATTGTGAACCACACAAGAAAACAACGTAACTGGAAAGATGGAGTTGAACTGCCTAGTGAATGTGACTACTCACTAGTCAACCCGTCAGGGAGATCCATTCTTAAAGGGATTAAAAACTTTGTAAATTAAAAACTGGCGGGATCAAGGGATCCGTGTAATTTTAAACTAGAGGGATAGAGATCATAAAAAGTAAAATGACCATGCTTTAAGGATTAGTTTTTAATCCATAATGGGAAAAAAATTTTAAGTCTTGAAATCTATTTTGAATGTGTGTGTGTGTGTGCAAAAAGTGAGTAGAGTGTATGCCCCCATGTTAAAGTCATTGTAAACACTTTAACAGGAGAAAATGGTTTTAACATAAACATAAACAACTCTATGGATTATGTTTCCACTATGAGATGCCCCCTAAACAAAGACAACTCAAGGAAAATAAAACATAAACATACACAAGAACACAGAAGGGATCTACCTACTATGGGGTCAGTATGATCATAAGATAACATGTACACATAAATATGATATTATTGCAAATAAATTAACATCATTCTCCAAAGAAAGTAGAACTACAATAACAATGGAGGAAAGAAAACTTGAGGGTTACGAAGAAGAATCTTTTCAGACCAAAACCTGGAGACCAAAAAGAATCACTGCTACCATGTCGCAGATCCAAGAAGATTATACAAGGGAAACATTTATGAAAAATAGCACAAGTACAACATAACATAGAAACAACATATAGAAGAGTGAATATACATATTAAATAATTGTACAACATGTTTGATTCATTTATCACCTTGCACCAACAAAGTAACAAGGGTCGTATAAAATAATCTAATAGACATTTAGCAAATACATTATGGGAGAAGCACATTACAAAATGCAAACACAAAAAGGGCTACCATAAAAGATAGGCCAATCAAGCATAATGCCGACCCTCCCCATCTTGATTAATGTTATTGATGGAAGGTGGGAAACTTGCCAGAGGGACTATATGAAATATAGTAGGAATGATAGCCAGTTCCAAACAAGGATCCTCTTGAGAATCACAATGTTCGATACTAGGTGTAACTGTTAATTGAGTTGAAAGCATATGAGGTAGATCAATATCGAGATCAATGGTCTCATATTCATTACTAAGATCAATAGGATCATTGACAATTTCCTCCTCATCAAGGTTGATTTAAATAGGTTCTAAGATGCGAATAGGATCATCATACTCATTCATCTTAACATATTTGTGAATATTGACTTCTTTCGACACATTAGGCATGGGTTGATCAAAATAAGGTAAAGAATTTCAAATAAAAGAAGCACAAGCTCTAGCATTATCTCTACGCTTCTTACGAAATTAATTAGTAAATTTGTTATATTTAGCTTTTCTTTCCACCTATTAAGAACTAGGAGGAATGACCACATATTCCTTCACAGGTTCTATAGGAGGATTCTCAATGGGTTGCGATGAAATAATAGAAGTTTGATTAGTAGAATTAGAAGTAATTGATAAAGGAGGTATTGCAGGAGTAGGCAAAAGACCATGGTTGGAATATATCTGAGGCATGCTTAACTCAACAATTTTGCGATGTTTGTAAGCTTGGTATGAGTGAAAGAGATGATCAGGGTGAAGAGGAAATGAGTTAGGTAATGAGGGCCAAAATAAATCAAGAGTAGCACAATCTCTAGGCCTAGAAGTATGATAGAAACTATGATTAATAGTTTTAACTTCTCCATTATGAATGAACTTAAGACATTTATGATTGGGAGAAGTGATAAAATGCATAGAAGTTATCCAAGGTGAACCAAATTTGATTTGAAATTGATCAAAAGTAGGGATAATGATTAAGGTAGTATCTAAAACCTTACCACAAAGTTCAACAGGTATGTTAATATAACTAAGTGTAGGATAAAGAAAACCATTACACATTTGGATCCATGCATCAGATGGATCATAAAAACCACATTCTAGTCCTTTCATAAAAAGATTTTCCTCAGTAATTACATTTATTAGAGATGTGGGATCAACTAGAGAACCATGAGTAGGTATCTTAGAAATCCTAGCATAGATATAAAGGGGACCATCAGGAGCCTTAATCATTTTAGAATCATCAAAGGTAATTAAAAGTTCCCTAGGTCACTTACCCTTAGTTTTTTATTGAGGTTTATATAGAATTGGAAGTTTAAGTGGAGTTGAAGAATCTTGAACAATAGGTTGAGACAAAAATCCACCCTCCACATGATTCACAATGTTATTAAGATCATCCATCTTTGAATCATAAACAATATCCATAGAAGATGGTTGATTTATAGTATTAGTATCATGTATAGGTAAAGGATTCATATAGATTTGAAGGTTTTGATTAGGAGAAGAAAAAGATTTATTCCCATTACCATCAAAATTATCAAAATTCAAAGCCTTGGAATCAATTAAATCTTGAATTTTATGTTTTATAGAGTAACATTTTTTGTTATCATGGCCATTCTAAAAATGGTATTGGCATAAATCTTTAGAATCAAAGGATTTTGAAGCTATCATAGTGGGAAGAAGAGGTCGAATAGGAGGCAAGGTAATCATACTAGCACTTAACAACCTACTCATTATAGAATGAAAAGTTTTAGAGAGAGGAGTAAACATATGATTCATACAGAAAGTAGTGGATGGAAAAGTGGCATTGTTGGATGTAACCACAACTTGATCAGCAACCACATTCATCTGTTTATTAATCTTGACATAGTTGTTAGGTTTCTAGAACTTATTAGGGTTGGGAGCATTGTCACTCTTATCAACTGTAACAGGAGCCATTGGAGTGTTGCTCTCAAACTGACTCACTTGTAATTGATAATGGTGAAGTGTTGCACACAATTGTTGAAAGGAAGTAAATTCAATAAGCATAATCTTATATCTAATATATTTTTGTAAATTTGAAATAAACATATGTTGAATATCAATATCAGGAACAAGATAGGAAATTTGAGCATACAAATTCTTAAATCTACCAATAAAATTAGTCAATTTTTCCTTAATGTTTTGTTTACAATGCATTAAATCATATAAGGACACTTGTGGACCAATGTTATTTTGAAATTGTTGGATAAAAGCATTGCAATTTTAGGAAAAGAATCAATGGAATAAGGAGGTAAAGAACAATACCATTGTTAAGCTTTATCTCAAAAAGTTCTAGCAAACAATTTAGATAAAATCCTATGGTCGTG
Source organism: Thuja plicata (assembly GCA_018584345.1). Lineage (NCBI taxonomy): Eukaryota > Viridiplantae > Streptophyta > Pinopsida > Cupressales > Cupressaceae > Thuja > Thuja plicata. The sequence continues at coordinate 1,809,218 of MU225442.1, forward strand.
AGCATAATCACTACAAAGGATCTAAAATATTGTAACATGAGTAACATGATCACCTTTACCATTGTAATTATCAAGATGAGGCATATCAGCCTGCTAGGGGACAGTAGCACAAATGATATCTAAGGATAAAGGACTACCCATATCACACGTAGGAATGCTGAATTTTGATTGAGTTAAAGATGCAAGTTGTTGTTGTAAAGATGACTCAGTTTGAGCTAAACTAATAATTGTGGAACCATTAGAGGAAACAAGTGTCATAGAAATATTAGGAACACTAGGGAAAGTATAGGAAGCAGGAGGAATCAAAGACACAACTAGTGGAATATTGGGAACCATAGTTGGAAGAGGATTAGTATAAGTAAAAGGCACACTATGATATGAAGGTTGTGAGATAGGTAAAGATACCAGTGGAGCACTCACAGGAATAGATGCGGTTGTGAGAGATGTGGTCATAAAAGGAGGAGTATAAGTAGGAATGCTAGGTAAAGGAACATAATAAGGTCCTACACAAGTGACAATAGGTGTGAATCCTAACTCTTGAGCTTATTGGGCTAAAGGTTTAACATTTGAATACACAAGATGAGTTAGACCATGGAAGAAATTAACACCCTAATCATTAGCATAGAGGAATTTATTAAGGGCCTCTATAGCTTGGATGGATTCTTGATTATGGTTACCTTGGATTAGCCAATTTCCCATTTTATCAAGGTCGGTTGAAATTTTTTGCACTTGTTCAGGATGAACTCTTGAAGTGTCATCTTTATCATGAGATGTGTGAGAAGAGTTATGCTCCATAGAAGGATTAGAATCATGAGTTATCAAATTATCATCTAGGATCCTATGGAAAGTAGATGAAGACTCGGGATCAAAGAAACCCATAAGTCTACAGCTTCTTCTAACCAGGATACTATAAGTAGGACTAGAAGTGGTAAAGCTCATACACCAATGAAATGTAAATGAGCAAACACAACATTTTGATTTATTGTTTTTAAATGTAATTTAAAGATCATTCAAGATCTAGCATAAACATGTAAATCTAACACCGAAAAGAAAAAGTTGTCTATCGCGGGGTCACCAAAATGTAAAAGGGTGAAAAAGGGAATATATAAGGAATGGAAGAAGAGAATGTAAGATGGTTTTGGTAATGTGTGGATTTCCTTAATTCCCTTAAACCTACTTTACATTTACTTGAAATTTTTATTGAGATGTGTATTAAGAGGAAGATAATATGTTCCACTTTTATTATCAAATGCACAAATGAATGGTCCAAGTTGATCAACCCAAAAGAATGATTAATGCACAAATGAATCAACCATTTGGAAATGAAACAAAGAGGGAGATCTTAAATTCTATTAATTGATAAAGTAGATATGATATATGAAAGTAATTGAAAAGGATGAGAGGAAGAACCAAACTTAAAGAATTGTAGATCCGGAAAATGCTATTTTCTAAGGTCTGTAGACTATTTTTGGAAAAGCTGAAGTATTATTTGGAACCGGAACATAGAGACGAACAAAACCTAGAAATATTTTTCCAATATAACACTGTATTATGAAAAAGGTTGACCTTGACCCAAAAATGTCACCCATGACCCAGTAATGTCGACCCTGACCTGCACATCATCGAAAGAAAATCTATTCGCGAAGCCTGAAAGAAAGTCGAAAAGGGTATCGAGATCTAAGTCCAAATCCGTAGTGCTGAACCTATACCTACAAAAAAAGAGGTTTGTTTGTTTTGGGGGAGGGGTTTTCCTTAGTCAAACACCAGTTTTGGAATTAACCTTAAATATATGTAATTGAAATTGTAGAAGAAAACAAAGTAAATGCATAAATTCACCTTGCTTGTAAAAAGTCCTTGTAGAGGATTTGAATCCTTGAATGCACAAGTATGTATGCACCAAAGGATCTAGAATATGGAATGTGGGATGTGTTAAATAAATTTCTTGTTGATCTCCAACACCATGTCTTGAATGGGTTCTTGAATTGGAAGAGGCTTGGAAGAAGATGGATGGAGAGATCACCAAAAGGGCACTATATGGCTTGAATCCTTCAATGGCCTCTCATGCATCTCTTTGAATGCTTGAAGGCTTGATGATGCATGAATTATTTGTTCAAATATTTCTTGATTTCTTTCTTGAATCTTCACTTGATGATGTTTCTCAATTGCTCAAGGATGCTTAGGCTTCAATAGAGGACATAGAGAAAATGAGGGGAGAAAGGCTCCCTTTTATATGAAAATATGGCACAATCTTCTAAGTAGGCCAAAATAGGAGAATTAAATTTACATTAAAGCATTTACCTCTATGAGAGGACCTAAGTTAAATATAATTTAGGAATCACCACTTCGTAACCCAAAATAGCTGACCCGAAAGTGGGAAATGACTTTTTGCAAAGACCGACATCTAGAAACTGTTGGACCCTGAGATTTGAACCCTTGGTCAAGGTCAAGATCAACCTTGACCTAGGTTAGGGTCAAGGTTGAACTTGACCTAGGTCATGTTCAAGGTTGAAATAGACCTAAAAGGTCGACCCTGACCCTGAGGTAAAAGACCCCAGATTTGCAGTCCAGGATGCAAAAATCAAGTTGGAAATAACTAGAAAGAGAGGCAGAATAGGGGAAAGCCAGGTGAAAGTTAGGAGCCCATTCAAGATGCTTTATATAACCCCAAACCATTTATTCAGAAGGATAAACTAGTCTACCATGGAAGTGCTTCCATTTTTTGACTATACAAAGGTTAACCACCTAACCGAGTTGCAAATATATTGTATCAGTTGAAAAAAAATGAATTCATGGCTAAGATCAATTGAAGAGAACCTGATCAATAAAATTAAGAGGCAAAACATAGGCCTATATATTGATGAGTCTATATGTTTATATAGAGATGCTAGTGTATTGAATAGTTGAAGAGATACTGAGTAGAGTAGTGAAAGAGCTGGAGAACCAGTCCAGAGGAGAGACTGATGAGGAACTGATGCCAATAATTTTAGAGAGATAAAAAGGGATCATATAAATCAAAGTATAGTTTAAGAATGATAGGTCAAACCAGTACATTATTTCTCAATAATTTGTCTATCACAAAATATCTTAACTGAGTGGACCTAATAAGTATTTTTGTACATCCTTGAGAAAGGTAACATTCTAGGATGAATCTTTAAGCCCTCTGACTAGGTCACTCCTAAGAGGGTGAATATCTTATTAGATCTATGATAAACATCCTAACAGGGTCACATCTCACAAATTTGTATTTTAATATTTAATAGAATTGGCTCTTAACCGAGCATACTTTGAAAGAGTATTTATTTTTGTCGATAACAATTCCCATGGATGTTTTTCCCAAATTAGGTTTCCTTGTTAAATCTAGTGTTACATGTGATGCTTTATAACTATGATTGTTATTTTCTTATCCTATATTTTTTTTATCAATTTCATGAAGTGTTTCCATGTTTTGGTTGCTACTGTTATTTGAATCACCGATTTCAATCAGAGGTTTAGTTTTAAAGTGTTAAGCTTCAATATTTCCTCATTTAGCCCCCCTCTTAGTAAACAATCATTCATAGGGTAAACCAATAATTGGTATCAAAGATAGTGCTCTAAGAACATAAGTTTGAAGGTACATAAATTAAAGATACAAATATATATAAGTGGGAAGCACCGAAGTTGAATAAGAATACTAACAAAAATGTAGAAAGTGAAAATGTGAGGATTGATGAATTCACATAGAAGAATGATGAAGGAAGCAAGAAGGAACCAAAGGATTATCAAAGATTTTCCTATGTACAAAATGAGATTTATGACACCTTACCGAAAGCACAAACCAAGGAAGAAGATGAGCATAGAGAGCTTCCACTGAATGATGGAAATGAAGAGATACAATGGTCTACCGAGATTATGTTGGAAAATTTTGTAGAGAGACACCACTTGCTGAGTAAAATCATTAGAGAAAAGATTGGTGGAGTTTTGGCAAGAAGAAAGGTAAGAGAAAACACATGCTTAATATATGAATTTGAACTGAGAAAAGTAAAATATACATTAGAAAGTGAATATTGGATGAAAGTAGTGAAGGAAGAGAAAGATCAAAATCAAAGGAATAATACTAAGTGGATTTTTAGAAATATGTTGAATGAGAATGGTAATGTAATCAAAAATAAAGAAAGATTAGTTTGCAAGGGGCATGCAAAAGAAGAGAGAATCTAGTATGGTGAAAAATTTGCACCTATTGCTAGATTAGGAGTAAGGATTATACAAGAATATGTGACTTATAAGGGATTAAAATTTTATCAAATGGATGTTAAGTCTATATTTCTCAATGATATTGTTGAAGAGGAAGTATATATTGAACAAGCTAAAGGATTTGCTGAGAATAATAACTGAGACATGGTTTGTAAATTTCACAAAGTATTGTATGACTTGAAACAAACACCATGATCATGGTATAAAACATTGAATTCATATCTAATAAAAATAGGATTTCAAAGAACTAGTGACAATAACAATGTGTATCTAAAATGTGATAGTACAAAAAAAGTTTTAATTGTTGAAATATTTATTTATGACATTATATTTGGAGGCAATGACACATTGTGCAGATCTTTTGATGAGGAGATGAGAAAGGAATTTGAAATTTCTATGATTGGAGAGATTAAACTATTTATTGGACTTCAAATTCAATAGGTAATGGATTTTATCTATATTAAATAATCAAAGTATATCAAGGAGATCCTAAAGACCTTTGGTATGGATGACTCAAAACTGATTGGAACACCAATGGTCACTGAAATGGTTGGAAGTTGTCTAAAGAGGATGAGTCATAAGAAGTCAATGAGACACTCTATCGATCCATGATTGGTAAGTTGCAATATGTAGTGCATAGAAGACCTTATATTGCTTAGGAAATAGGAATTGTTGAAAGGTTTTGTTCTGATCTGAAGGAAACATATATGTGTATAGTTAAGAGAAATTTTAGATATCTGAAAGGCAGTAAGGATTTTGGCCTACTATACATTAAAGGATGAGTCTTTGACTTGAAAGTCTACCCTGATGTTGATTGAGCTGGAAACATTGATGATAGAAAGAGTACAAGAAGAGGAGATCTTTTCTAAGAGAAAGAATAGTTACATGGATAACCAAGAAAAAAAGTTGTATATCGAAAAAGACTTCAAAGGCTGAGTATGTTGTTGCAGCTATGAATTGTGCAAATATTGTGTGGATCAAAAAACTATTAGAAGGTATGCAGGAAGAGATCATTGATCTAGTCACTATCTATTGTGACAGTGACACAAGTTCTATAAACATTTAAAAGAATCTTATAATTCCCTCAAATACCAAGCACATATATGTTAAGTATCATTACTTGAGAGAGAAAGAACAAGATAAGCATGTACTATTGGAATATGTGAATTCAAAAGAAAAACTTGTTGACATATTCACCAAAGCACTACTAAAGGATACTTTTGAGTATCTCAGAGGTAAATTAGGGGTCCTACCCCTATCCAACATTCATTAATGAAAGATGCATGTTGGATAAATTGTAGGACACATTAGAATATATAAATTTTTAGTTGATGCTAGTGATCACACTTTATGTGATGCCAGAAGTTGCAAAAGGATTAATGTATGAAAAGAGAAATTGGTACATCCAAGGTATGATTCACTGCTTGAAATATATTTTGGGAGTATGAATCTTTAGAAATATTGTCAAAGACGGAGAAGTAAAGTAAGTAATTGATGAATACATAAGGGAGAAGTAAGTGATGAATACAATTAAAGGAGACTACATGTAATGGGGAGAATTTGATTGAAGCCAAAGAGGAAGTACAAGCTAAGAGGGAGCTAAGATAGTTAAAAGAGATCAGAGTATACCATCATCAATTGATATTTTTTCCATCAAAGCTAAAGAGGGATATTGTTAACCAACTTATGGTAATGGTGATCAAGACTGAGTTCAGAAGAATACAACTAAGTAGTTGTTATTTTCTCATTGATTTCAAGAAATTTATTTCTACGTTATATTAAGTTGTCATATCATTTAGAGAGGAACATTTTTGGGAAGATAATAAAGATCATACAATGATGAGGTACTATTGGTATAATTTGTTTTACATAACATTTGATGTTGTTAAGTTGGTAAAGAAGAGAGGTGAAGTTAGTAAAGGAAACAACCTAGTTATCAATCAGTGAAGTGTTGGTTGTTCAAGCAAAGAAAAGACAGTCACCAAGAAAAGTTGACAAACAAGAAAGCTTAGTTACTAAGAAAGGTTGGTAACTGAGAAAAGTTAGACACTGAGAGAACATAGTCACTGAGTCACCGAGAACAAAAAAAAGTTTGAACAAAGATTTGATTCAAGGATCAGAATAGATTTAATGTGAAGGCACAAAGATCAAGAATATTCCATAGATAAAGATGAAGTTTGTTACAAGATCTAAGGTCATTAAAAGTCAAGTTTAAAGTCTGAGATGAAGATTAAGCAGAAAAATGAAAGTTGTGAGTTCCTAGAAAAGTGAAAGTTGTGAGGAAAAGGTTAACCTCCTAACCAAGTTGTAGATGCATTGTATTTCGTAAGAGATGATATGACAACTAATTGAAATTAAAGGGAAACCTAATCAATAAGATTAAGAAGAAAAAACATAGGCCTATATATTGATGAGTCTATATGTTTATATAGAGATGCTGGTGAATTAAATAGTTTAAGAGCTACCAAGTAGAGTAGTGAAAGAGTTGGAGAACCATTCTAGAGGAGAGACTGATGAGTTTTTGATGCAACTAATTTGAGAGAGCTACCAAGGGATATAATTAAGAAAAGGATAGTTTCATAATCACATGTCAAATTAGTACACTATTGCTTACTAATTTGTGTAACATAAAATCTCTTAACCGAGTGGACCTAACAAGTCTTTTTTGTAAATCCTTTTAGAATAGTCCCAAAGGATAACTGAGAGGGGGGGGGGGTGAATTAGTTATCAATAAATTTACTTATTTTTACATCTTTAACTTCATAATACAATAAAGTAAATGCACATTCAAATAACACAGTACACAACACACAATTTGATTACGGGGAAACCAAATGGTAAAAACCCCGATGGGAATTAGCACCCACAATGAACTATACTTGTTTATACTAATCCCTATTAGAAGATATTGCAACCCTATTAGGAGTTTTTATTTACAAATAAATCAGTATAGTGACCTGGTTAAGGGTCTAGCCCTGTTAGGAGTCTTTTACAGATAACCTTGTTAGGGGTGAGGACTCACTGTCCAAAAGCTCACTACTTCAATGGTGAAGGCTACAACCTTCTGTAGAACATATATGCACTATATTTGATGATGAACTGTAGAGTAGACCTACTATCTTGATTAGTTCTAGTGTATTTTAATCTTCTACTTCTTCTTCACATAGACTCTTGATGAATGAACCACAACTGATATTTTTCTCTATACATTTTCTCTTTTCATATCATTCACACTTAGCGTATCACAAATGAATTGCTATAAGTATCTTCCTCAAAGTATGAGATCATGGTACCTATAATACAATTCTTCATAACATCCTTGTGAGCTTTACCAAGCACACAAACAATATTAAGTCCGTGCAACACAAACTGAATAGACACGACGCTTCACTAAGTCAGCCTCACCAAATTAACTCTAACTTTGTAATCTTATTGAAACATGTTAGGAGCCTTTAGATAACAATCATCAAATCTTAACTAATCATAAATATACACACACATATCCTGAAGATAGGTGCAACTCTAGAAAAATGTTAAATATGTCAGCTCTGAATAGATACTCTTCTAGAACTATAACTGCCAATAACAAAATTACACAACTTGACTCAAACATCATATCTAGATTTGCATGTATAAAAATAACATAATAAAAATTTCTACAACATGTATCTAACCACACAAGGCTTGATATCATCATTCTGATAAGTACATACAGAATCACTACTGTGTATTATATGTTGTCATCAATGACAAACATACAATCAATCAAGTGCATAGAAACAAATCTCCAACAATCTCCCCTTTTGACATTGATGGCAACATATGATATTAAAAACATCTTTAGCACATGGTTTCTTCTTTCTTTTACAATCTTCTCAATATCCTCATCAAAGATTCCTCTACACTACTTCAGTTCTTCTAACTATTTTTATACTCCCCCAGAGTATATTCTCCCCCTTACTATGTACTCCCCCTTTGACATCAATAGAAAAGGGTTCCATAAAAAATTAGGAATAGGTACTACTCCAGAAGTAGAGTAGTCAACCATTCATCAATCATAAAGGACTGATGTTCTTCCTTTATTCTCTAATCAGACTTACGAGAGGGAATTAATCCCAATTTCTCTCTAAGATACTCAAAATTATCCTTTGATAAAGGTTTTGTGAAAATATTTTCCAACTATTCTTTGGTGGTCACATAGTCCAATTTCACTTATTTGTCTGCAACTTTTTCTCTTGGAAAGTGGTACTTGATCTCTATGTGTTTTTGTATTTGCATGCATCATAGGGTTTTTAGACATTTTAATAGTGCTAGTGTTATCACAGTGAATAAAAATAGGATAATCAACCTGAATACCAAAGTCTTTAACCATCTGTTTGATCTATACCATGGTTGAACAATTCAGTGCTACTACAACATATTCAACTTCTATTGTGGACTGAGAAATATAGTTCTGCTTCTTGCTTGTCCAAGAAACCAACCTATCTCCAATAAATACTACTCCTCCTGACATACTCTTCCTATCATCAATACAACCTACCCAATTTGTATTTGTATACACATGAAGTTGTACATTCTCTAATTTAGGATACCATAAACCATAGTCTATAGTTCCCTTTAGATATATGAATATCCTCCTGGTTGCCATTAGGTGATTCTTCTTGGGTTCAACTGCAAATCTTCCAACAATGCCAACTGCATTAGATATGTCAGGTCTAGATTGAGTTAGATAAATGAGTTTTCCAATCATAGATTTGTACAATGTCTTATCAACTATTTTGGAATCATCATCTTTTGAAAGCTTGCTTCTTGTTATCATAGGGGTGCATACTGGCTTAAAGTCTTCCATCTTAAAGGTCTTTAATATTTCCTTCACATATTTTGACTGATTAATTAATATACCTTTATCTATCCGCTTTACATTTAGTCCCAAAAAGTATTTTATAGGACCAATCATGCTCATTTCAAATTCATTCAACATTTCTTTTGCAAATGATGTACTAAGCTTGTCATTACCTCCAAAGATAATTTCATCAACAAATATGGCAACTAATAGTAATCCATCAGTTGTCTCTCTTATGAATAGGTTACAATATACTACACCTTTCTTGAATCCAATCTTGGTAAGATAACCATCAAGTCTCTCATACCAAGCTCTTGGGGCCTGTTTAAGACCATAGAGTGCTTTCTTCAATCTACATACCATGTCTGGTTTATCTGAAAGA
>MU225442.1:1818722-1838717 GCA_018584345.1 Thuja plicata
TCTTGGTAAGATAACCATCAAGTCTCTCATACCAAGCTCTTGGGGCCTGTTTAAGACCATAGAGTGCTTTCTTCAATCTACATACCATGTCTGGTTTATCTGAAAGATTAAATCCTTTAGGCTGTTCAATGTAAACTTCTTCCTTCATGTCACCATTCAGAAAAGCTAACTTTACATCCATTTGATAAACTTTAAAGTCTTTGAATGTTACATAGGCCAAGAACAATTTAGTGGCTTCCATTCTATGGACAGGGGCAAATGTATCATTGTAGTCTATTCCTTCTCTCTGTGCATATCCTTTATATACATATCTTTCTTTGTTTATTACTACTATACTATCTTCATTCATCTTGTTTCTCAATACCCACTTTGTTCCAATCACTTTTTTATCACTGGGTCTAGGGACCAATTCCAATGTATCATTTTTAATTATCTGATCTAACTCTTCTTTTATTGCATTCTTCCAATTAGAATCATTACAAGCATCTTCAACGCTTAAAGGTTCAATCTGTGAAAGTAAACATACCTCTTCATCCATTGATAGACTTTTTTCTTTTGATCTTGTCAAAACACTATTGCTCTTATCTCCAATGATATCATCTATAGAGTGGTATCTAGATGTGAATTTAGGAACCTTAGGTGTTACATATTCTTCTGTAATCTATGATTCTTCTCTGCTCAATTTAGGGTCATTGCATGAGACATCAATGCAATCAAACATTTTTTCAATAATAGTATCTTTGCTGCTAGGCCTGGGTTCATCTTCAATCATAGGTGCATATTCATAGTATCTCTCTTGAACCATAAACTTCTCATAAATTTTTACATGAGTACTTTCAATTACCTTTTTCAATCTCAAATTGAAACATCTGTATGCTTTTATTTTTGTAGAGTAACCAAGGAATATATTCATCACTCCTGGCATTAAACTTACCAACACCATCATCTCTGTTGATGTAGCACTTGCTGCCAAAGATTCTGAAAGAATTTACTCTAGGTACATTACCAAACAAAATTTCATAGGGTGTTTTATCTATGCCTGCCCTCAATTGAGTTTTGTTGATAGTATAGACTGATGTGTTCACTGCATCTCTCCAATATGTGTGCGCAACTTTTCCTTCAATCATCATAGTGTGAACTATATCAAGTATAATCCTATTCCTCCTTTCTACAATCCCATTCTATTGAGGGGTTCTAGGACCACTTAACTATATTTTTATTCCATGTTCTTAATAGTAATCATAAAACTGATCGTAGGTGAACTCTCCTCCTCTATCTAATCTCAGACATTTCAATTTTAATCCAGATTCATTCTCAACCTTAGATTTGAATATTTTGAACTTCTCAAAGGCTTCAGATTTTTCCTTTAAGAATGCAACCCACATCATCCTTGAAAAATAATCAACAAAAAAAATGAAATACCTTTCTCCATAGTATGATCTTGTTTGGGTAGGACCACATAAATCTGTATGCACTAGGTCCAATTTTTTTTCGGCTGAGTTCTGCTTGCTTCTAAAGGAACTCCTTACATGCTTTCCCATAACACATTCCCTGCACATTGTGTCAACTGGTCTTGCAATACTAGGAAGATCTCTAACTTCTTTGATATTTCTTATCTTTAGTATGTTATCAAAACTGATATGACAGAGTCTCTTATGCCATAACCAACTGTCATCCACTTTTGCAAAAAAATAACTTACATCTGAATTGAGCTAAAAAACATTACCTTTTGTTTTGGAGCCTAATGCAATCATGTCTCCATCCTTATTGTTAATGATGCAGTTGTTGTCTTTGAACTCCAAATGATAACCTTTCTCAAGTAGTTGTCCAACACTTAGCAAGTTATGATGTAGTCCATCAACATACAAAACATCATCTATCTTATTATTTCCATCCAAGGTGATAGAACCTCTACCTATGATAGGTTTAGGAGTGTTATCTCCAAATATAACCATACCACCTTTGTATTTTTCTAAATGAAAAAATCTTTCTTTGTCCCATGTCATATGGTGAGAGCATCCATAGTCAATGATCCAATCAGTTTTGATGTCTGCTTTACAAATTAGGGCTAACTCTTGTTCCTCTTTTTCATCTACAATGTCCAATTCCTCGAGAATGTTTTCCATGTCTCTTAGGGAAATGAATCTGTAAGATCTAAATTTGGAGGGTGTTTGAATTCCCTAGATCTCCTAAAGAAGATTTGTATAATGAAGGGAAATCCTATGTCCAAATTCAAGATATTACATTTAATTATATTGATCAAAAGGATGGAAAATAGCATGTAAAGAATGATGTGATAAGATGTCTACCTCATAACATAGAAGATCTAGAAAAACTCATTTCCTAAGTTCTGTAGACTATTTCTGGAGATGCTGATAGTTGATACCAAACTGAAGCACAGAGATAGACAAAACCCAGAAATATTTTTTTCTTCTGATGTCATCTTATGAAAAAGGTTGACCCTATACAACTTTTTCCAATGCTATCTGCACAGATCTGAAAGTGTCCTTGTTCGCACAATCCAAAAGAAATCCGAAAAGGGTATCCAGATCTAGCCTTAGATCCTCTGTCCTACACCTAAAAATATCTAAAAAAGGGGTTTTAGGGTGGCTATATAGGGTTTTTCCTTAGTCAAACCCCAGTTTTGGTGGTTTCCACCTCCATGAATAGCCAAGTATATAGAATGTATATTGTGTGTGTGTTGCTCTTTGGAAAGAGTCTTTTGAACGTGCAATATCAAGATCTAATCTTCTAGATTAACAATCCTAACATAACATGGAAATGAGAAAGTAATGCATAGATTTGAATATGATAAAGAAAGCATACCAAGACCCCAAGGCTAAAGTATTCCTATCAACTCACAATCTGTAATTGCTACCCCATGATAATATCCTTTGAATGCTTGAATGTTGAAGATGGTAGACCTAAAAAGAAAGCCTTCTTTCTTCAATGAAGATCTACAATAAATTGTCTTTGAAGAATGCTCTAATTGAAGATGATGATATGTCCTCCTAGCTTGTCCTTCTATATCATCCCCTTACTTGCTTGCCTCATCATTCTATCATGTAATCTCCTAATTTCATTTCATGATCAAATGAAGGCAAAACAAAGTGTTTATATAGAGATTTCAATATAGGTCTCCTAGGGCAATGCAATGGATCCAAATTCGAATTTCACCTCAAATCATGGTCCAATCACATTTTCCAACTAAGGAGGAAACATATTAATTCAAATATCAGAGAAAACACTTCTGCATCTGAACTCGGGGACCTATTTCAAGTTTCAGACCCCGATAAGCTCTGGATTTGGAAATGAGAACCAATACCTATCGAGGGACATGGTTGACCTTGGCCCTATCCTAGGATAGGGTCAACATTGGCACTGACCTAGGATAGGGTCAACCTCAGCCCTGTCCTGAGTTTTTAGGCAGGTCAGCAGGATGTGACAGAAAGACTCCCAGGTCAATCGGGGACCTAGGAAGGTGGGGGAATGAGTCAGAGTGTTAAGAAGGCCTAAAAGGCCTAGAGAGATAGTAATATGAGGCCTAGGAGGACCAATACATAGGTCCTACATAGAAATAAGATCCATGGAGAGGAAAAATCTAGGAGGATCCATAAGATCCTAACCCTAATTTTACCTAATCATGTAAAAATGCAAATCTATTATGCAAACATACTAAATGAGGGTTCTAAACTCATCCTAATGGAATTGCTTCAATTTTAAGATGATAAATTTATCCCCCAATTTATCTTAGATATGATACTACGTGAATATGCAAGCTAAAGTAAGAAATCATCATAAAGTATAAAAAGGATATAGCCAAGTCCTCAATGTGAAGATCCTACAAGAAACCATTAGTATCTACAACTTGCAGCACATGAGGTTACTAAAAATCCAAAAAAACCTAGATCTTACTATGATTATCTTGAGAAGTATATAGAGCCCCTTATGCCCCCCCTGATTTGACTTACTAATTCATGGAAGGTGAAACAGGGTGATAAGGTGAGGTCTATATACTAAATGTGCAAGATGTTTAAAAGTCCTTTCCTAAACTAGTTTCAAGTTTCCTAAACCTTCCCAAACTAATTCAAGAGGTTAGGTATCTGAATCATGATTCCAATGCTTCTAATGACACTGAAAATAGAGCTACCGAACTCAAGTTATGATGAAAAGAGTGAATGTCTATCTAAATGCATATAGAAGGAAAATTTGAGTTTAACCTAAATAATTTGAGATGAAACCCTAGAAAAACCCTAATTTATAGCCTATAAATATGAGAAAGAGATACTTACCTCCTCATTCTCACCATTTATAGAGTTGGAGCAAGGGGATAGGATGCCAAAGAGAGAGGAGTTTCAAGCGAGCCGTATAGAGGCCCTGCGAGAGTGCCTAGCTGGAAGACAGCCTTTGCCCAAGGTAAGTGCTTGTTTTTAGTATTTTTGATTGAAATTTTTATGTTTTTATAGGGAAGGTTGACCCTGACCCAGTATGGTCGACACTGACCCTTTAAGGTTGACCCTTTCTAGGAAGGTTCTATCCTTGTTGGGGAGTAGGTTGACCTTGACCCATAAAGGTCAACCCTGACCCCTAAGTGTTTACCCTAACCCATAAAGGTCGACCCTAACCCCTAAATGTCAACCCTCACCCATAAAGGTTCACCCTATCCTAATAAGGTCAACCCTGTCTAGGTTAGGTAGATTTTTAAGTTAGCTGATTCAAAAGGTCTAATATGGTTCATGTCTGTGCTCGTAGGATCCAGTCTGTCTACGAGAGCATCCATTCGGAGGGCTACTCTTATCTGTCAGAAGGAGTGTCTTTGAGCTACAGCCAGAGGAGATTTAGTTATTGAGAGATGTGGGACTGTATTGGGTGGCAGATCTACCACAACTAAGGCTTCATCGGTCGATGATATCGGCCATGATAGAGAGATGGGACGAGGATATGTGCTTGTTTCATCTTCCATCAGGCGAGATCACCATCACTTTGGAGGATTTGTATAGGATCCTATAGCTTCCAGTCTGAGGTGAGCCTGTCAGACCAAGAGGACCTCAGGATTCATCCAATTTTTTTGTAGATATGGAGTACTATTTGGGATGAGTAGCATAGATGAGGACCTGATCAAATCAGATATCATTGGTAGCCATACTAGCAGGTTTGACACCCTTGGTACAGAGGGTGATGATTTTTATTGTTTCCTTGGTTGTAGTGCCCAACATAAAGGGTATAGTTTTTCTAGCACCATTCATACATCTCATACGTAGGATGGAGAGTGATAGAGTCATTGTCTCATGGGGCCATAGCATGTTGGCTCATCTTTATCATGAGTTGAGTCAGTTGGTGAGATTTTAGGGGGAGAGTCTTACAGTGTGCACGTTACTATAGGTGTGGATGTTTGAACACTATGCATGCACATGACCATAGGGTACTCCTATGATGATAGATGTGAGTGCACCAAGAGCCTATGCCTATTCGTTGGCTAGTGTTTGATAGCACAGAGATATCCTCTATTGGAGGGTATGCTTTGACCGTATACTAGGGACTTATGTGATTTGGAGACCATATTGTCAGATGATGGAGTGGCCCGATACTCGACAGTAGTTGAGACACTCATAGCAGCATAAGCTGCTAGAGGGCCCTACCCAACATGTCGTGATGCCTTATTATTATGATAGGGTGATGAGGCAGTTTGGTTTGATACAGGGAGTCCCTCATGCAGTACCCCGGTATGCATACCCGGTGAGATACTATCAGAGACCCAGTGCTATATGTTGACTGACACTAGCTGATATTGTGGATAGTGATATAGATGAGCCAGAGGATATAGAGGTAGTCCCTAAGCTATCCTATGCTGATATGAGAAGAGAGTATATCAGATACTAGAGTTTACAAGGGACCCATCCTATCTTTCGTAATGACTACCCCACAGGTGATCCAGGTCCAGAGAGGAACCACCAAGGAGAGGACATACTAGTAGGAGAGGAGGATGATTTGAGAGATGAGGAAGAGCCTCTCTTCAAGGGAGATCCCATGGAGGAGGAGAGAGCAGAGGAGAGAGCAGAGGAGATGCCCCCAGACCACAATACCAGGACCGATGTTCAGGCAGTCCATGTTACTCCCTTGAGATCACAACAACCTCCTTGAGTGCATACAGAGACACCAGCACCGAGGCCTAGACTGAGGTAACAAGGAGAGAGTAGTCATTCCATGCCCCCACCATCCAGATCCTTTAGTGATGCCCAGGCAGGGGATCTAGGTATGACATAGTTGATTGGAATGTTTTTGAATAAAGATTTGGATTAGAATATAGATTTAAAGAAGTTTTATATTTGGATTTTGTGGGAAGCATAGTGGAGTGGAGGAGCTTTGTATCTGAGGTTCTAAAGGATACATGCCTATCCTACTGACTTCTAGCTGGCGAGAAATATTCCCTTGTAGGACGAAGGGATCCCAAAAGACATGCAGATATCTTCCTATGTGTTCAGCGAGAGTTGAGGATGTGCAAGGAAAGAGAAGAGAAAGTGATGGCTCACCTAAAGAGAATCCAAGAGCAGATCCAGGAGATGAGCATGTCAAGGAGTCACTCATGGACTACTATTCTGAGATCCTTAGCCTCACACCATAGATCCGAGAGAGCTGGGAGCCACCGAACTTCAGAGCATAAGGAGAGAGACTGATAGATATGGCACTTGTGCCACATATGTACCAAACTCTGAAAATTTTAAATATAAAGAAAACTTTGTTTTGAGAGCAATTATTTCTACAATTGATTACTTTTACTTTCATTCATGCATAAAACTTAATAAAGGAAAGAAGAAAGAAATGTATGAATGAATTCTAATTTACATAACTTATAAAATAATTATTTTATAAGGAACACATATATACATAAAGAAAGAAAAGATAAATTAGGTATAATATTGTTTGAGATGCATAATATTAATAGGTTCCCTAAGAGGAACACCATTCATATCAGCAATTTTATAAGCACCCGATGTGAAATCCTCAATTAAAACAAAGGGTCCAAGCCAATTTGGACTAAATTTGCCTTTTTCACCTAGTAAAGCATTCACATTTCTTTGGTTCTCATATAGGACTAAATCACCTACTGAAAACTTTCGTTCAATCACCTTATTATTATATTGTTTTTGTAGTGATTTATGATAAGCTTTAATGTGTTCCAAAGCATTTATGTGTTGTTCATCTAACATTTCTAATTCTTGTAATCGTTGTTGCCAGAAAGTATCCTTGTCAATGATCCCATGAAATGAAACACGTAAAGAAGGTATTTCAAATTCCAAAGGCATGATGGCATCAGTTCCATAAAACAAAATTGTAAGGTGAGGTGTTAGTGGCTGTATGGACACTAGTCTGATAAGCCCGCAAGGCATAGGTAAGTTGTGTATGCCAATCTTTTGTGTGTTTGTTAACTATTTTCTTTAATATTTGTTCAATAACCTTATTTGATGCTTCAGCTTGACCATTAGATTGAGGATAATAAGGAGTAAAAAACCTATGTTGTATACGATATTTCTCCATGAATTTTGTGACTTCTTTATTCTTAAAAGATGTACCATTATCTGAAACTATCATTGAAGGAATACCAAATCGTGCTATAATATGATTAAGGATGAAATCACAGATAACATTGGTAGTAGTAGAACGAAGAGGAATAGCTTCTACCCATTTATTAAAGTAATCTATAGCAATGAGAATGTACGTATGTCCTTGAGAGGAAGCTGGGGAAATTTTTCCAATAATATCAAAACCCCAAATGTTAAAAGGCCACAGAGCCACTTGATTATGAAGCTCACAAGCAGGAGCATGAATTAAATTACCATGTTGTTGACATCGGGGACACTTCTTGACAAATGTAAAGGAATATTTTTCCATTGTTTGCCAGTAATATCCCATTCTAAGGAGTTTGTTAACCAAAGATTTCCCACCAAAATGTCCCCCACAAGAACCAGAGTGAGCTTCTGCTAAAGCCATAGGTACTTTAGTTTTGTTAAGATATCTTAATAGTAATCCATCATAAGAACCCTTGTAAATGGTTTCTCCTAAAATGATATAACGGGCTCCAAGCTTTCTGATACAATTACATGTGTTCCTTGTTGTTGATTCTAGAAAAGTATTATCTTTCAGAAAATGAAAAATATGTGAATAACATTCTTCAGAATGCAAATTACAACAATTAACAGTAGTCTTCTTAGAAATTGCAGGGAGTTTAAGAGTGTGTATAGTAAATTGAAAGTCTTGATCATTATTTTCAAGACAAACCAAGGAAGCCATGCTTGCCATGGTGTCTGCATGTCGATTATCCTTTCTAGGTAAAGTGTGTATGGTGTAAGAAGAGAATTGTGAAAGAATATCTAGAGCTAAATCTCGATATTGTGCCATTTTATCATTCTTAGTTTGATAACCTCCCTTGATTTGTTTGACAATCAATTGTGAATCTCTGTAAATTTCTAGGTTTCAGATGTGAAGAGATGAAGTTGCTCGTACACCAGCTATAAGAGCTTCATACTCTGCAATGTTGTTGGTACAAGGAAAAGTTAATTTATATGATAGAGGAATGGGTTTCTTTGTAGGAGGGATCAAGATGATACCCACCCCAGAACCTGTCTTGCACCTGGAGCCATCAAAATATAACTCCCAAGTATCATCTTATTTGATCACAAACATATTCTCATCGGGGAATTCTACTGAGGTAATAGTTGTATTAGTATGAGGACAAGGAGCTTCAGCTAAATAATCAGTTAAATCTTATCCTTTAATTGATTTTTGAAGAAAGAAATTGAGATCAAATTTCGTGAGCAACATTACCCATTTTGCTAATCGACAGGAAAGATCTATTTTTGAGAAAAGATGTTTTAGGGGATCGAATTTAACAATCACATTGACTTCAACATTGAGAAAGTAATGCCAGAGTTTCTGACAAGCATAAACTAAGGCCAAGCATTGTCACTCTAGTTGAGTATATCATGTTTCATAATCTAACAAGGTCTGACTAATATAGTATACTGGTCATTCCTTTCCATCACTATCATGTTGAGCTAACAATGAACTCACTGCATTGGAAGTGGCAGAAGTATATAGATAAAAGGGTTTATCGACTTGAGAAGGTTGTAAGATAGGAGGATTAGCAAGATATTCTTTGTTGTTTGAAAGATATTTTGCATTCCTGATTCCAAGAAAAGATAGTATCTTTTTTAAGTAAAGAAGTGAACGGAATAGTCCTATCGGCTAAGTTAGAAACAAAGTGACAAATGGATTGTATTTTACCTTGTAAAATACACAATTGAGAAATATTCTTAGGAGGAGGCATGTTAAGAATAGAATCAATCTTTTCAGTCTCAACTTCTATGCCTTGTTTAGAGATAATAAATCCTAGTAACTTGCCTGAATCAACTCCAAAAGCACATTTCTTAGGATTTAACCTCATATCGTAACTCCTTATTTGATCAAATATTTTTCTTAAAATAAACACATGATCCTCTCTTTGTATAGATTTTGCTAAGATATCATCTACATAATCTTCCAAAATCTTATTAATATAATCATGAAAAATCAAAGTCATGGCATGTTGATAAGTAGCTCCCGCATTTCTTAATCCAAAAGGCATCATGACCCAAAAAAATGCTCCCCAAGGTGTAATAAATGTGGTCTTGAGTTTATCCTCAATAGGAATGAAGATTTGATTATAACCTAAAAATCCATCCATAAAAGATAACAATGCATGACCTACTGTGGAATCCACAATCATGTCAATATTAGGTAGCGGGAAGTCATCTTTTAAAGATGCTTGGTTTAAATCATAAAAATTAGTGCACATTCATATTTTATTTTCTCCCTTAGAAATAGCCACAATGTTGGAAATCTAGTCAAAATAATCGATAGAGCGAATGAATCTAGCACCTAATAATTTTTCAATTTTTGTTTTAACAAGTAAAGCGATGCCAGGATTCATCTTACGAATCTTTTGTTTTATTGGTTTAGCATTGGGTTTAAGGACAATATTATGATTGACAATCTTGGGATCTATACAAGGCATGTCTGAATATGTCCAAGCAAAGATATCCTTATATCCAAGCAAAAGAGAAACCAATTCATCATGTTCATCTTGATACAAACATTTCCCAATTTTGATTGTTTTTTCAACATCATTCTCATCCACTTGAACATCAATAGTCTTAGTTATTAATAGATTGCTTTGTATGGGAGAATCTATTGGTAGAGGGGAAATATCTGGTTTTTTATGTTCTCCAAAATAGGCTTCATTGTTGAGGCAATACAATTTCCTTCATTTATGATGAAACATAGGTAGATCTTGATAAGCCCCTAAAAAATCAGCGAGGGCTTCCTCCTCAGGAAAGATATCCAACCTAGGTTTTTGATCCATGTCTAGGAGAAATGGATTAACTAATTTCAAATGTCCACCACAAATATGATTAACATTAAGAGGAAAAAATGAGGGTTGCCTATAAGGATTGGATCCTAATCCATATGTATAATCGCAACCGTCATTATCCAGGGGTACTTGTATACCTTGTTCATTCTTACCACAACCTTTTCCACTAAATCCTAATTTCTTGAGTAAGTGATAACTAGAACCATACCTGTCGACCATATTAGATTGAGTTAAAGGAGCGGCATATGTCACAATGTCATGACAATATGGTTTTATTGTCTCAATTGTTTCATTATGAGAAGCAGCAACAAAGTTACTTTTTAACTCATCAGAAAGAGGAGAAGGAATAAAAACTTGTTTTTCAAACTCAATTTGTTCTTTCATAAATTCCAAATTTGATACCTTATATTCTCCTATAAAAGTAGGATTGAAATCCAATGTTCCCCAATCATCTTCTGTCAAGGAAGAGGATGGAATCTCATCTTGTTTAACCTCAGGGGGTTTCTCAGGTTGTTTTATTGGTTGAATAGGTTTGGGAACCTTAGCATATTCTGTATTCAGGAAAGGGTTTGGTGCATCATCCACATGTAGTGTGTACATCAAATTGTTATAAATGAACCTAACCTTGCAATGAAGAGTAGAAGAAACCGCATGCATAGTATGTAACCAAGGTCTTCCTAATAGAAGGTTATAATTGAGTGGTCTAGGAATAACATGGATAGGAGTGTAAAGAAGCACAAGACCAACTTTAATAGGTAATGTAATGATACCCAAGGTTTTCTTTGCAACATTGTCAAATCCATAAATAGGGATGTTATCCGATTGAATAGTTGTAATATTGGCTTTAATTGCCTTAAGCATATCCATGCTACAAACATTAAGCCCAGATCCTTTATTAATCAATGTTCTACAAATGATACTCTGATTAATAGAGACATCAACCATAAGAGCATCATATTGATTCTGCACCTCAACAGTAGGTAAATCATCATCAAAAAACACAATAGGAGGTACAGAAGGCATAGTATGCACGCACTCCAGAAATGAATTAATATTCTCTTGGTTAGGAGGCAGAGCAGGAAGAGTAGATAAAGCTTTTTGCAATGCCTCATGATATGTATGAGAAGATTCAAGTAATTCCCATAAAGAGATCTTAGCCAGAGTAGTGCGTAACTATTCCACTAAGTCATATTCCTTAAAGGAAGAAGGTAACCTAGGTGTTAGAGGAAGCACGGGTTGAGAAGGAGGTAAAGTTGTTGGGACAGTATGTTGAGGATTATTCCGTGTGCGGTAAGCATGTGAAACAAAATTTGTGTTATCAAATAAATCCAAAGGGTCTCTAGGTTTACCCTTAATAATCATTAGAGGACACCCTTTTACTATCATCAAAGGTTTAGGAAAGAGTGTCTTAGGTTTCTCAATGTTGTAAATAGAGGAATATGAAGGTAACCATGCATATATGCTATGGTAAAGGTCAATTGAAGAAGTTGTGGAGGAGGATGGAATAGGAATAAAATCCATGGGGATCTCATTTGAACCATTTGCATTCTCACTTCCATGTACCTCATTAAGGGATCTATCATTTTGTACCACAAAATCCTCATCAAAGTATTCAAAACAAAAATCATACATGTTGAACACAAGGAAGTACTACAAGCATGAAAAATCTAAATGTTTTTGTATTTTTTTTTTAAAGGTAATTTTATAATTTTTATATATTTTTGTGAAATATAAATGCAAGAGAAAAAAAAATATCTATTTCTATGTTCATGCAAGATCTAATATAAAATGTAAATCTAACACCAAAAAGAAAGAGTTGTCTATCGCGGGTTCACCATAATGTAAGATCTAAATTTGGAGGGTGTTTGAATGCCCTAGATCTACTAAATAAGATTTGTATAATGAAGGGAAATCCTATGTCCAAATTCAGGATGTTATGTTTAATTATATTGATCAAAAGGATGGAAAAGAGCATGTAAAGAATGATGTGATAAGATACCTACCTCATGACATAGCAGATCTAGAAAAAATCATTTTCTGAGTTCTGTAGACTATTTCTGGAGATGCTGATAGTTGATACCGAACCGGAGCACAGAGACAGACAAAACCCAAATATTTTTTTTCATTTGTATGTCGTCTTATGAAAAAGTTTGACCCTGTACCACTTTTTCCAACGTTGTTTGCATAGATTCGAAAGCGTCGCTGTTCACACAATCTGAAAGAAATCTGAAAAGGGTATCCAGATCTGGCCTTTGATCCTCTATCCTGCACCTATAAATATCTGAAAAATGGGTTTTGGGGTGGCTATATAGGGTTTTTCCTTAGTTAAACCCCCATTTTGGTGGTTTCCACCTCCACGAATAGCTGGGTATATAGAATGTATATTGTGTGTGTGTGTTGCTCTTTGAAAAGAGTCTTTTGAACATGCAATATCAAGATCTAATCTTCTATATTAACAATCCTAACATAACATGGAAATGTGAAAGCAATGCATAGATTTGAATATGATAAAGAAAGCATACCAAGCCCCCAAGGCTAAAGTATTCCTATCAACTCACAATTCGTAATTGCTACCCCATGATAATGTCCTTTGAGTGCTTGAATGTTGAAGATGGTAGATCTAAAAAGAAAGCCTTCTTGCTTCAATGAAGATCTACAATAACTTGTCTTTGAGGAATGCTTTGATTGAAGATGATGATATGTTCTCCTAGCTTGTCCTTCTATATCATCCCCTTACTTGCTTGCCTCATCATTCCATCATGTAATCTCTTGATTTTGTTTCATGAGAAAATGAAGGCAAAAGAGAGTGTTTATATAGAGATTTCAATATAGGTCTCCTAGGGCAATGCGATGGATCAAAATTCAAATTTCACCTTGAATCATGGTCCAATCACATTTTCCAACTAAGGAGAAAACATATTAATTTAAATATCAGAGAAAACACTTCCGCATCTGAACCTAGGGACCTATTTCAAGTTTCAGACCCTGATAAGCTCCGGATATGGAAACAGGAACCAACACTTATCAGGGGATAGGGTCAACCTCAGCCCTATCCTAGGATAGGTTCAACCTCATACCTATCTTGAGTTTTTAGGTAGGTCAGCAGGATGTGACAGAAAGACTCCCAAGTCAATCAGGGACCTAGGAAGGTAGGGGAATGAGTCAGGGTGTTAAGAAGGCCTAAAAGGCCTGGAGAGAGAGTAAGATGAGGCCTAGGAGGACCAATACATAGGTCCTATCTATAAATAAGAGCCATGGAGAGGAAAAATCCAAGAGGATCCATAAGATCCTAACCCTAATTTCACCTAAACATGTAAAAATGCAAATCTATTATGCTAAAATACTAAACGAGGGTGCTAAACTCATCCAAATGGAAGTGCTTCCATTTTAAGATGATACAGAATCTAATTTAATCTTCTCCTAAATATTCATTAGTTACACCTTCTTCAACATGGTGACATTCCTTCTTATATTTAGGTTTGTAATCAGATCTAAACTTTTTGACTCTTGTGGGACACTTAGATGCAAAGTGACCAATCTTGTTGCATGAAAAAAATTTGAATGGAGTCCTTCATATTTTCCTTTTCCTTTCTTTTCTCTTTTAGCAATCATAGAAATCATATCTTCTAGTTCTTCATCAACTTCTTCTTTCTCATTATGGCTAGAGATATGTAAGGATTTCTTACCATGGACTGAGGCTTTGAAATCTGTTTAACTTTTAGGTTTAGTCTTCAATCTTGATATCTCAAATGCAGAGATTTTACTGATCAAAGTCTCTTTCTTGAAGTCTTGTGAGAATTTCATGGTTTCTTCTAGAATAATTATCTTGTTTTCATAGTCTGATGTTAGCGTAGTCAATAGATTGTCCATTATATCTTCCTCTGATATATCTCCACCATTGTTTCTGATTCCAGAAACTGCTTCATTTATCCTTTGATTGTAAGCTCTAATTTTCTCTTCAGGTAACATCTCAAGACTATTGTATTTATTTTTCCATGTCTTTCTGCACACATTATTTTCTTGAATATCTCCTTCAAACATATCTTCTAAATACTTCCATACAGTGCATGCTTTGTCAATTTTCTTGATCTTAGAAAATTCACTTTCAGATAGGGCACTGATTAGGGCTTCTTTATCAATTGCATTATTGGTAAATGTCTCATTTTGTCTATTATTAGCATCATCCTTTGCAAGGTCTTTCAAAGATGGAATAACAACTTCTTTTGTAGCTATCTCAAAGATCTAAAAGCCAACACACTGTAGATGTGTTAACATTTTGTTTTTCCAATCCAGACAATTTTCTCCATCAAACTTAGGGCTCTCTTTTCTAAAGTAAGACATCTGATCTACCTTAACCTGATAGGATTCTTCTCCAAGGAACTTGGCCCTAATACCAATTGTTAGAACAGTCCTAATGGATAACTAAGAGGGGGGGGTGAATCAGTTATCAATAACTTTACTTCTTTTTACTTTTGTAACTTTAGAATACAATAAAGTAAATGCACATTTAGATAACACAATACACAACACACAATTTGATTATGGGGAAACCAAATGGTAAAAACCCCAGTGGGAATTAGCACCCACAATGAACTATACTTGTTTATAGTAATCCATGTTAGAAGATCTTGCAACCCTCTTAGGAGTTGTTCTTTACAAAGCAATAAGTATAGTGACCTAGTTAAGGGTCTAACCCTGTTAGGGGTGAGGACTCACTGTCCAAAAGCTCACTGCTTTAATGGTGAAGGCTACAACCTTCTGTAGAACATGTATGCACTATATTTGATGATGAAATGTAGAGTAGACCTACTGTCTTGATCAGTTCCAATGTATTGTAATCTTCTACTTCTTCACATAGACTCTTGATGAATGAACCACAACTGATATTTTTCTTTGTACATTTTTTGTCTCTTTTTCGTATCATTCACACTTAGTGTATCACAAATGACTTGCTATAAGTATCTTCCTCAAAGTATGAGATCATGGGACTTGTAATACAACTCTTCATAACTTCCTTGTCGGCTTTACTAAGCAGACAAATAATATTAAGTCTGCACAACACAAATTGAATAGACGCGATGCTTCACTAAGTCAGCCTCACTAAAATTAACTCTAGCTTTGTAATATTCTTTAAACACATTATGAACCTTTAGATAAAAATCATAAACTCATAACTAATCATGAATATACACATGCATATCCTGAAGATAGGTGAAATTAAATACGTCTGCTCTGAACAAATACTCTTCCAAAACTGTAACTGCCAATAACAGAATTACACAACTTGCGTCAAACATCATATCTGGATCTGTGTCTATGAACATAACATAATAAGCATGTCTACAACATGTATCTAAACACATAAGTCTTGATATCATCATTCTGATAACTACATATAGAATCACTACTATGTATTATATGTTGTCATTAATGATAAACATACAATCAATCAACTACATAGAAACAAATTACTAATTTGTGTAACATAAAATCTCTTAACCGAGTGAACCTAATAAGTCTTTTTTTTAAACCCTTGAGAAAGGTAAAATTCTATGATGAATTTTTACACCCTCTGACAAGGCCACTCCTTACAGTTTGAATATTTTAATAGATCTAATATAAATCCCCTAACAAGCTGACATCTAACAAATGTGCATTGTAACCTTTAACCAAAAATACTTCAGAACAATATTCCATTTTGATGGTGATAATTCCCACAGTGATTATTGATAACTATGAATGTTATTTTCTTACGTTATATGTTTTCTTATCAAGTTTTTGAAGTGTTTCTAAGTTTTAATTGTTGTTATTTGAATCGCCAAGTTTAAACAGAGGTTTAGTTTTAAAGTGTTAAGTTTCATTATTTTCTGATTCCACCCCCTCTCAATAAAATATAATTAGTAGGGTCAACAAACATAATCATCAAAAAGAAATCTGAAATAATCTATCACCATAGTAACTCTAAGTTCTCATTGGACTACAAAGATCAGTATGGAGCATATCTACAATACTTTTAGAAGAATATTTTTTACTGATGAAACTATATCTACTTAACCTCCCAAGCTTCCATTCTTTGCACATTACATTCTCTAAATTCACTAGCTTAGGAAAACCTCTTACTATCTTCATCTTACTAACTTTGATCAAGTTATAAAAATTTACATGAAAAAACTACTTATTCCATAACCAACAATCTTCTACCTTAGCAATGGGACAACTCTTTATAGTAGAATTCATATGGACCAAATTTTATTTAGTTTGTTCACCGGTAGCAATAAATTCTCCAAATTTCCTAATAATCATGTATATACATCTACTGAACTCAAATATATATCCTTTGTTATTCAACTGGGGAACACTTATCAAGTTGTGTTTTAGACCAAAAACCTTGTAAATATAGTCACAATTTGTTTTATCATTCAAACAAATAGATCATTTACCTTTTACCAAATAGGGAACATCTTTCACAAACCTTACGATTCCTACATCACATTCTTCTATCATGATCAATGTGCTTTTATCACTCGTCATATGATGAGAGAATACACTATCAATAATACATTCACCTTTATGATTTCTGTTAAAAACTAAATATTTCTCACCTTAATTGGAGGGTTCTTCATTTACTACAACAAACATAATTCTTTCTTCAACACTTCTATCAGATTCCTCACCAGTAACACCTTCCTCTGCTAGGTAGCATATTTTTTTGTCCTTATCCTTGAATATTCTTGGGTGCTCCTTTGCATTGTCAAGGCATATATAATTAATATGTCCAATTATTTTACATGAAAATCACTTCAAAGGGAAATTACCCTTATATTTACATTTCCCTCTAAGAAGCCTTTTAGAAAATAAGCCTTCTAATTCCTCATGTTCTATTTATTCAAACAAGATAGAATCATAACAATTATAAGAACATGCTGAAGAGATTTTAGATATCTCCTTTCCTTTCCTAGATAGTGCAAGAGTAAATGATGACTTGAAAGAAACCTTAAATTTTGTTTTACTATTATTGTAATTTCTTAACTCAAATGCAATTAATTTCCCTTTTAATGCATCAAGAGTAACAACAAAAGTTGCTAAAGATATGTGCTCTTTTATAGATGAAACCATAATAGCATACTAAGGCAGTAGGTTCTAAATATTTTTCTTATGACATCCTCCTTAGGAATATTACCAAAAGCACGTCAAATAGCAGAAACAACTTTTGTGATTCTTTGATTGTATTGTTCAATGTTCTCATTTTCTTAAATCCTCAATTCATCACATTTTCCTCTCAAACTGTCAACCTTTTCCTTCTCCACGTGTGGATCTCCACTATGGATGGTCTTCAGGTTCTCCCACATCTCATTAGTTGTATCTAAGTCTTTGATATTAATAAATTTTGTGTCTAAAAGACTACATGCAATAGCTTCCATAGTAGCAGTATGTTATTTCCTTACCTTCAATTGACCTTTAGTAAGGATTCCTGAAGAAAAAATATACATATTAACCACATGATCTCAATACTGATCACCCATACCTTAAGATAGAGCTTCATCTGATTCCACAAAATTGATTAGTTTTCTCATCTTAATTTAGGACCTTTCTTTCTCATCATCTTTCGATATTTACCTCAAGATGTTAAGCTTCACCACAATCAAGGAAAAAAACTTTGATACCAATTGTTATTTTTAAGATCAAATTAATGAGAGGAGGGGAGGCGAATCAGTAATCTACTAAATAATCCAAATTTTCAACCTCTTAAAATTAAACCAACATTCACAAGATAAACCATAATCACAACAAATGAAAATCATAAACATGCAAGTCCATCCATAAAGTTGAGACATCGATTTATCTTATGGAAATCCAAGTAGGGAGAAAACAATAGCGGGGATAAGTACCCAATAAATAATGTACTCTTACAAACTACACTCTACGAGGAGCTTCACCTTGTTAAGAGTTTACAAAAATACTATTAGGTGCTACCTGGTTAAGAGATTTTCCTTAGGCCTATTACGAACTTTACCCGATTAAGAGTGTCCTTGTTAGAGGAATTTACACAATTGAAAAAGTGTAACCTTGTTTGAGGATTTACAAGAAAGATATGTTATGATCTACCTTGTTAAAGGATTTAACCTATTGCAATTGTTAGGGAACAACATAAAGAGTAATCTGTAGAACAACACTACCTTTTCTTGATAAGATCCACTAAATAAAATATCTTCTAAAGACACTTAAATCTTACCTAGCTTGATCACAACTTGCACTTTTCACCACTCTTGTCAACCACATGATCAACACTCATAATGTTTAACTTCATCCATTATATATTAAACTTTTAAGTCTTCCACCTTAATCAAACCTTAAATTAGAATTTCAAACATCCCACTCAAATCTAATGCACCATAAAAATGTACAAAACAAATTTCAAAGACCCTATCGGCCAATGCGATGATTTACATAGAATATTGTATCAAGGAGTCAAACACATTTTGACCAAACACAAGCTTCCTCTATAATCTTCTCCTCATGCTATAATAAAATAATGTGATGACATAAAATAACCCCCTATCATGAAGACCCATCACTAGATCATGACTAACTCAATCGATTCCACCACAATCTCAATGTCGATCACCGATTAAAGATTTATCAATTGTCACTCAAGAACACAAACATTCTAACCTGTTAACAACCCTCTCTCTCTACTCACTAGTCACCTATCCTTCACACCATTCACTTAAACCAGTTATGGTTGCAACTATAGAAAAAACTAGTTGTGGTTGCAACTGTAGAAACTAAATTTTTTTTACCACCATATCCAATGACCATGCCACAAGACACAACATAGATTTGACAAGACATTCAAATCATATATCACCTCTCATTAACTATTTTTGTATTTGCACTGATATACTTTAATCGATCATAATTGTCACATAAGATCAATTTAGTAGTAGCAGTCATGCATTAGACATCTAGAGACACATATAAGTCTCCCATTAAGATAGAAACCACTGAAATTCATTGCAGTCCTTCATTCATCACAATTATGCTTGGCAACACATTAAGAACACAAATTCAATAGTGTTAGGATTGGATAATATTGAGAGGGAGGGTGAATCAATATTATAGTACTTTATTAAATTCTTCAACCATTTGAATATTAACCATAAACTTTCTTAAAATAAAAGAACATAAGCAAATGAAACAATACTCATAACACCATATTTTATTTTTGAGGAAACCCTGGCCAAGGGAAAACCCCGGTGAGGATGGTACCCACTGTATGTGTTAATTTTGACCTTGTTAATCAACCACACACTTCAACATAGTCCTTCTTCACTAGGTACAAACAAGACTGAATATGAGTTATTCATCCTACCTACCTGTGTGATTCGACCTGTTGCCTTCTATCTAGATGGGGTTTTTGAAATTGCTCTCAGGATGAGAGTCTCACAACCATGGACCGATCTAAGAATGAAGGATTTATCATGATGAATGCAATGCAATGCAAGATTATGCTAAGAAATGAAAGATGAGAGATTAAGCTAAGACATGATTTCAATGCAATTTAGTCTAGAAATTGAAACTATCTT
>MU225442.1:1839145-1850286 GCA_018584345.1 Thuja plicata
GAATTTAATTTAATTAAAGTGCTAGGACTTTATTAATTAAATTAATTCGATCATAAGGTTTGTTTAGCCAAATAGGTATTTAGGAATTAAATATGATGCATGATTAATATAGATTTAGGATTTTCTGTATTTGACACTCAGGTCAAGTAGAGTCAGTGAAAACTCAAAATTGCCTAGTACAATAGGACTTTGATGATTCAGAAGAATGACATATGCAACAAAATTGGTTAGGGTTGCAAGATGCCAATTTTGGGGTGTTACATTTTGCCCCTCTTTGAATTGATGTGCGAGCATCGCATTAATTCAAAGAATAGTCTGATTCCTGAAGCACAGAAGAAAGGATTTTGAACACCCAGTTTTGACCATGAGGTACGAAAAACTAAACATGGCATCAAGTGATTTGAAAATCATGGAACACCCAGTTTTGACCGCGAGGTACAAAAACTAAACATGGCACCCAAGTGATTTGAAAAGCATGGAACACCCAATTTTGACCGTGAGGTATGAAAAACTAAACATGCCCCAAGTGATTTGAAAAGCATGGAACACCCAGTTTTGACCGTGAGGTACGAAAAACTAAACATGGCACCCAAGTGATTTGAAAAGCATGGAACACCTAGTTTTGACCGTGAGGTACGAAAAACTAAACATGCCCCAAGTGATTGAAAATCATGGAACACCCAGTTTTGACTGTGAGGTACGAAAAATTGAACATTCCCCAAGTGATTAAAAAGCATGGAACACCCAGTTTTGACCGTGAGGTACAAAAAACTGAACATGCCCCAAGTGGTGAGGATTTGATTAGATTAATTGGAAAATATTCAATTATGTAATCATCTTTCCCCCTCGAGAGTGAAATCAAAAGATGACACATCATAATGATGATGAAGAGAGAAAAATCATAGATAGAAAGAAGTTAGAACAGATTACAGAAGAATTCAGAAGATTTAGAATCAATTTTGAGTGATCTCAAGGTCGGATTGACCAAGTTTGATTGGGGTTGACAAGAGTTGACCAGAGTTGACTTTTGAAGAAAAAAGTCCAAGATTTCAGAAAATGATGATATGATAAGATTCTAATGAGAAAGCGAGGTCAGAAGAGTGACTGCACAAGCGTCCGATCGCGTCAGTCCCAAAAAATTTTAAATGTGATTTTGAGCTATATAGGAGTGTTAGATTTTGATTTTGATCATGAAAATGGATTCAGGACGGTCAAATTAGGTAGTGGTGCAATTTTCATGCAAAACGGAGCACTTTGAAAAATTAGGTCAAACCCTATATAAGGACAAAAGGGTCATTTTCAAATCATTTCAACCCTTTGACTTTTGTGAATTGAGAGCTCTGAGTAGAAGACAAAATGGTGGTCCCCTATAGCAGCCATCGATTCAAGCAATCCAGGAGACATAGCCAGCCTGCACCGTACGGACCAACTGTAAGTAGTCGATAAACCTCTTCGTAAATCAAATTTCATGCATTTAGGTCAATTTTTTAGCATGTCTTTCACATTTTCAAGCAGTAGGTCACGGGTCATTGTGCGAAGAAGTAGTTTCTTCGCGCACACTATAGGAAAAGCTCGCGTGAAGAAACAACATTTTGTGTCACTCAAAATGAAGTTTCGCGCGTGGGTGGACCCAATTTCGCGCGAAAAACTCCTATGAAAGGCATTTATCACACGATCTCAGATAAAAGATCACGCAAAAATAGAAATTTTGTGTGATATAAAGCACTTTGTCATGTGAAAGAGAAATTTCCTGCACAAGAAATGTTACCCTGTCATATGTGAAAAGGTCTGTGTTGCGTCCAAAAGTGATTACGTCAGTGTTATTAATGTCTGTAGGGTGTCTTGAATGCTTTATTATCGCATTATGCTTTGATTATTAGTGAGTACTGTTAGTGCTTTGTTGTTCATATGTCTTCGAGGTTGTTTTTCTAGATATAGCATTCAGATCGCATCATCCAACGATCAGCAGATTGATAGCTCAGCTAGATGATGTTGAGACCACACACATAGCTACATTGGGACTGAGCACACTATGTGATATACCCGAGATCTGGGTAAATCATGGATTATTGTGCGCATTGGTTGAGTGTTTCCATTCAGAAATGAACACATTTTACCTACTGCAGAGGGAGATGACTGTCACTCCCGAGGACATATACTGGATTCTCAGGATACCATTTGTCGGTACCAGAGTATAATATGAGACCTGGCCCAAGGTGGGCACAACAGCATTGAGAGAGATCTTCCAGGATGATCTCGTGATGGGCAGGGCTATCCCATGGGAGGAGTTTATTAGGTCATATGGTAGGACCCACAGATTACCAATGGTGCTAGCATGCTTCCTTGGGTGTTATTTCATGCCAGACCATGGATAGCATGGTCTAGAGTGCGGCTGGGGCAGGATGCTATATCTGATGATGGCCTGATCACGACATTATGGATGGGGCCAGTGTATGCTGGCACACATGTATCATGAGATGGATGAGATCATCTACAAAGAGGCAAAGAGTATGGATGCTGGAGTGTTTGTGTTACAGATATGGGCTTGGGAGCATCTTCCCGTCACCAGACCCATATGCGAGGACATGAGGTAGCCCTTGGAGCCTTATATATGCAGATACAGAGGCATGGTTACCTAGCCCACGCTGGGTAAGATTGATCAGTGGCAAGCTCAGCTCGATGACCTATCGGCAGTGGTATGGAGGCCATGGAGGCTCACAAAGGCCTGGGATGATGCAGCAGAGAAGTTGAGTCACATGTTCTGCCCTCGTGCGATGATAGGTGGCACCATCTCAGTGATTGAGAGATTTCCTCTAAGGTGGGTATGGCGGCAGTATGGTCTCCCACAGGACATCTCATAGGATTACATGGTGTATTCGAGGTTTGTGGATGAGGTGAGGAGATGTTGGGGTATGACACTGGACCAGGGTCAGACTATGATAGACATCCGATCATTGGTACTAGCCTAGTGGGATTACCTGAGGGATGTAGCAGATGCCGGCGTCATGACCGAGTATAGAGAGAACTTTATTACTCATCCCTTCCTAAGGTTTACATATCTAGTGGGTACACTGGGGAGAGGACAGGTGGTACCCCCATAGGTAGCGCAGCCACAGGTGCAGCAGGGACAAATATCACCACCACAGTAGAGGGCACAACAAGGTCCATGACCCAAGACAGTTCAGGTAGCCATCCCCGCCTGATAGATGGGGATGGATGCAGGATCAGGTGGCAGTGGTAGTACCAGGCAGTCCCGGAGATGGACTATAGCATAGTTGGAGGAGCAGTAGGTGCCTCCATAGGAGGAGGCGCAACAGGAGGATCTGATGCAGGAGGATCAGCCTGCGCAGGAGGCAGAGCAGGAGGCAGCGCAAGATCCACAACGGTGCATGTGAGAGGATGAGGTAGCTCACTAGACAGGTGGGAGACCTCACGATACAGGTGGTTGTGCGAGATGCATGATTAGTGGATCAAGACCAGGAGATATAGGATCTCTGAGTGTAGTTGTGAGAGTCACGAGAGGAGGTGCACCAGTAGACGGCACAAGCAGCATATTATTACACCTCCTACATAGGTGCGGTGCCTGACAAGGCATCACAGGTAGCCAGATTCTTGATTTATGTGAGAGGATCAGAGGGAGCATAGAGGGTGCCTCCTCCAGATAGGGCCCCACCTCCACCTCCTCCAGGTGATGAGGGAGAGGGATAGAGTTAGGCTGGTAGATAGAGATAGGAGATTATAGGATATATCTGATGCGTTGGCATCTTTGTATGATATCACCATTTTGAGATAGATCGTGCTTGAGTAGCACCATTTTGTATTTGTATCGACACATGAGATATATATGCTTAGATGTTTAGAATGTATGCAAATGGATAATTATTTTTGAAAGATATGTATGAAATGCACATGTATGAATGTAAAGATGTATGTATGTAAAGGATTGATGCAAATGTAATATGTAGATGAAAATGTAAATATAATGTATGAATGATTACAAAATGTGAATATGAATATGGATATGGTACTAACATCTCATGCAAGACAAAAAATGCTAACCAAAAGGACATATGAAGAAATGAGAGCGAGGATCAAACACCTGTGCAGTCATGATGAAACATGAACGGTGAAGAAGAAGAACTCTCCAAAGTATAAACCCAGAAGAATGCAATGAAGAGAGTACTGAATCATTACCACCATGCAATTCTAGATTGAAAATGCAATCCTATGCCAGATGCAATATGAAGGTGCAATTCTAGGACATGGTTGTGAGACCCATGGTATATTTTTCATCATTGAGCATTTTTGGAACATCAAATTCGATACAACCCTTACTGGTGCCACAATGCAACCATAAGGATATAAATATGACTTATCATCAGATAAAATGTAGGAATCAAATGTAAGCACAAGGGCCCAAAAGCCAAGATGACCTGAACATTGTTTCCAGTTAATGTTGCAAGAGTACACCAACATCGAGGCATTCAAAGCCAAGATAACCATGAGTGTGGTCATGCGTAAACAAACATATAAATAACAAGAAAAACAATAACAAGTAACGAGATAGTACCAACCTCACCATGGCGTACAAATAAAAAAGATTGAGGGATGCAAGGATGTTCCACCTTATTATGGGATCTCTTATCAAATACACCCTTTTTATTTTACGTTGTCGAATCATCGGGACTATGCCAACAAGCAGTAGACAAAGAAAAGGTCAATGAAATCCATAAGAATAGACAACATACAAAGAAATATTCAAGCATAGCTCAGCCTATTTTAAAGTTTGCGAATGTAGATGTGTATGAGGTGTTGAAAAAACACCATTGTGCTTGTGTGTGCATTGTGTTTGAATTTTATTGATAGATGTTTACATTTGAGATATACGATATTTGTTAAAAACACAGATGTGTCCAAAGATAGTGTTAAAAAATACTGTTATGGTGGTGTTGAAAAATACCAGTTTGTGTTAGTAGCGAGTTACCCTTGAGAAATGACAAGATTACTGACTCAAGTGTAAATGAAAGATATGATGAAATGGGGGGGCATGTGCCCCCAAGTAATGATGACTGACTTGACGCATGTTGCGAGGAAAAACCAGATGTGATTGCCCCCAAGCATATGGGCGTGGCGCTGAATCAATGACAAGTTAGGAGGGTTCGCAAAGGAACCAAAGTGTCACAAAAGTGACTAAAAGATATGTACAAACTAAAGCATAGAATCGTAAAAACTGAGTATCGATAGATAGAGCATTTGAGCATAACTCCAATTGTAATGGATGTGAGAAATCTCAATAGTACGGTGACAGTAGGCGGATGCAGTGAGAACTACTGGTGACTGACGTGAGAGAGATGCTCAAAATGAAGTGATCATGGTATAAGCTATACATCAGTAGGCAGACGTAGTGAGAACCACTGGTGACTGATGTGAGAGAGATTCTCAAGAATAGAGAGCTCTGTATAAGCTAAGTGACAGTAGGCAGATGTAGTGAGAATCACTGGTGACTGTCACAAAGTAGATCCAAAAGATAATAAGACAATGCCCCCGAGACTAGGAGGGTTGCCCTGAGAGTATGACCAGTTTCAATCCATGTGAGTTGGTTTCTTGACAGTAACTGAAAAGAAAATGAAAGTAGGGATGTGGGAAAGAAAAATCATAAAGCCAAGCAGTGCCACAATAGATATAGCATAGTGGAACAAGAGGCGTTTGTTTACCAGGTTTTCACCTTCTTGGCATAAATTCTTTTTTTTTTGCTACCATGATGCCTCTTTGCCAAGTTTTCATCAATGGCACCTTTTTTTCTTTTTTCTCTTTTTTTGTATTTTTCAATATTTTAATTTTTTTTTGGAATATATGATTTTTTTTGGAGATACATCAAAGCGCCTATTGCTAGGTTTTCACTAAGGTGATCATTTTTTAGGACTTTTTCAGATTTTTAGGATTTTTTCAAGACTTTAGTATATACATGAGCATACTGAAGATGTCTCAGCTATAGAACCGCTTCAAATGAAGAGCATTGATGGGATATTTGAGTTGTTCTCCTTCAGTAGTAGAGAGTTGATAGGTACCAGACCCAAACATTGCAGTAACAATATATGAACCAAGCCAATTAGGTTTGAACTTGCCTTTCTGGACTCGATGTTGCTGATTTTTAGAGTTATCTCTCAGAACAAGATCACCCGCTTGGAAGTCTCTTGATCGGACCTTCTTATTATAGCTTTTAGACATCCTCTTTTGGTACACTCTCAGGTGATTGAACACCACTTGGTGATGTTCATCAAGTAATTCCAGCTCTTGTAGCCGAGATATTCTAGTATCTTCATCAGTGATGAGGCTTTTCAGAGAGACTCACAAAGAAGGAATCTCAACCTCAATAGGTAGCACCGCATTTGCCCCGTAAACCAATGCATAGGGTGTAGCTCCTGCCAGTGTTCTTATACTTGTCCTGTATGCCCAAAGAGCTATATTGATTCGAAGATGCCAGTCTCATTCGGATTTATGTACTGTGCGATGCAGGATCTTAAGGATTGTTTTGTTGGAAGCTTCCGCTTGTCCATTACCCTGAGGATAATAGATGGAAGACTAGTGTTGAGTAATCTTGAACTTAGAGCAAAGCTTTGTCAAATCCTTATTTTTAAACTATCCCCCATTATCTGTGATAATTGCTAAGGGTACACCATGTCTGCAGATGATGTAATTAAGAATAAACATTGCTACTATTTTGCCACTGGAAACGATGAGAGGGATTGCCTCCACCCACTTAGTAAAATAATCTGTAGCTGTAATGATAAACTTATGTCCATTGGAGGATGAGGGGTAGATCTGACCCACCAAATCAAAGGCCCATTGCTGAAATGGCCAGAAAGTAATAAATGGAATCAACTCCTTGGCTGGAGTGTGAATCAAGTTTCCATGTAATTGACATTGTTTGCAGGACTTGGCAAACTGCGTTGCTTCTTTTTCCATGTCTGGCCAGTAGTAACCAGCTGTAATAAGTTTGTGGGCCAGTGTCAGGCTGTTAGAATGTGACCCACAGATGCCTTCATGCACCTCTACTAACGCTTGTATGGACTCATCGGGTTCTAAACACCTAAGGAGGGTACAGTCTAGACCACATCTATACAATTCATTAGCAATGATTATGAACCATGAAGCACTGCGGATTAGGTGACGTTTCTCATTCCAGGAGTAAGTGTCTGGAATGATCTAGTCACATAGGGAGGAGAATATGTGGTGGTAGTAGGATGAGTCATGTCCTATGATAGAATAGATCATCCAGGAGTCAGGGGAGTCATAGGCTGGGTAGCATAACATCTCCAATAGGAATTCATGTCAAAAATCATTTTCAGGCATTTGCAGCATAGAGGCAAGAGTAGCCATGGCATTTGCTTCTTATTATCTGCCCTCGAAACCTGTTGAAATGTGATGTGAGTAAAATACTGTTTAAGATCATCAACCAACCATTTGTAGGGTATCAAATTATCATCTCTTGTCTGATAGATATCATTAACTTGATTAATGACCAATTGGGAATCTCCAAGAACATTCAGTTCATCCATGTGCCACTCAAGGTTGATCTTCATATCGTTGATGAGAGCTTCATACTCAAAAATGTTGTTTGTACAAGGAAACATCATTTTGTATGATTTTGGTAATGAGTATCTTTGAGGTGTAATGAATAGGATCCCAACACTTGACCCCTATTGGGTAAATGAACCATCGAAAAACATAGTCCACGAGCGATGTGTAAGCAGGAATATGGACTTATCTGGAAATTCAATATGCAATGGTTGATGATCGACTAGAGGTGCCTCCGCCAACTTATCTGCTATTGCTTGGCCCTTAATGGCTTTC
Source organism: Thuja plicata (assembly GCA_018584345.1). Classification (NCBI taxonomy): domain Eukaryota; kingdom Viridiplantae; phylum Streptophyta; class Pinopsida; order Cupressales; family Cupressaceae; genus Thuja; species Thuja plicata. The sequence goes on from MU225442.1 coordinate 1,847,000, forward strand.
CTTTCAACATATTTAGTATCAAACTCACTGAGAAGCATGACCCATTTAGCGAGTCTACCTGTGAGGGTAGCTTTACCGAGAAAGTATTTCAGAGGGTCAATTTTAGCAATCAAGCATGTAGTATGAGCCAACATATAGTGTCACAATTTTTGTGAAGGAAACACAACTACAAGGCAAGCCTTCTCTATAGTAGAGTATTTTGTTTCATAGCAGACCAGAGTCTGACTAATGTAATAAATAGCCCTTTCTTTCTTGTGCTAATCTTCCTAAGCCAACAAGATACCCAATGATGTGTCTGTAGAAGATATGTAAAGTATAAGTGGCTTCCCATGAATGGGAGGCATCAAGATAGGTGGGTTAGCAAGATACTACTTGATTTGCGTGAACCCTTCATCACATTATTTATTCCATTGGTAAGTCACACCTTTGTGTAGAGTCTAGGTAAATGGTCATGACTTATCCACCAGTTGAGAGATAAAATGCCAGATAGACTGTAGGCGGCCTTGAAGTCCTCTCATTTGTCTGATATTCTTAGGTGGTGGCATTTCTAGAATATCTTGTACTTTTGCAGGATCTACTTCAATACCCTTGGCAGATATGATATAGCCAAGTAGCTTACCAGATGTTACGCCAAAGGCACATTTCTTAGGATTAATTCTGAGACTGAATTGTTCCATACGGTCTAGGATAGGTCCTAGATCAGCAAGATGTTTATTTTGGTGCATACTCTTAGCCAAAGTGTCATCCACGTAATCTTCCATAGTTTTATGCATCATATCATGAAATATAGTGGTAACTACTCTCTGATATGTAGCTCTGGTATTTTCGAGTCTTAAGGGCATGAAATTTGAATAGAAGGTGCCCCAAGCACATGTGAAAGTTGTTTTCTCTTGGTCCTCTGGTGTGATCTTTATCTGGTTATAACCAGAGAAACCATCCATTAATGAGTACATTTCATATCCAACTGTCATATCTATGATCATATCGATGTTTGGCAATGGAGAATCATCCTTCAGACATGCCAAATTTAGGTCTCTAAAGTTGGTGCAGACTCTAATAGATTTGTCATGTTTGGACACTGGAACAATATTAGAGATCCATTCTGCATAGTCAATGACTCTGATAAACACTACTTTGATCTATTTATCTAACTCAGCTTTGACAAGTAGAGCTACGTATGGATGCATCTTGCAAAGCTTCTTCTTGACAGGTTTAACACCTGGTGCAATGGATAGATGATGCATGATTAGATTAGGGTCTAATCCAGGCATATCTGAATACTTCCATGCAAAGTTAATCTTTTTCTTTCTGAAGAATGTGATAAATTCCTCTCTTTCGGCCTTTGATAGGGATTGTGCCAAGTGAATGATCTGTGGTTCTACCTCTGTACCCAAGTTGATAGGTTGAGTTGCTTCAATAAGGACAGATGATCTTTCTTGAAAATGACTAGGAAGCACATCAAGTATCTCAGCCTTTGGCGCCTCAGAGAGGTTTTCACCCTTGGATACGTCATTTATTTTGACTATTTTTGGCTCTGATACTACCACTAGGTGGTTTTCACCATCAGAGCGCCTATTTTTTCTTCTTTTTAATTTTTAACTAAGATACTTGATATCAACCTCAGTCATGTTGACACTTTCTTCGCTGGTAGGAGACGTTACAGGTTTGATGGTGTGTAGGTAACAAGAAAGAGCATAATCATTCTATAATGTAAGGACTTCATTGGATGGGGAAGTGGAGTTCCAGTCTATAAAGTGGAGTGACAGGTTCAAGTGCGTTCACGGTGTGATCATCAAAAGCAGGAACAAGTAAGTCGAGACCCAAAGCGATATCTTCCAAAGGTATAGTTGAATCCCTTTGATTCCTAACGATCGTAGTAGATGACACATCAACACCTAGGGATTTAGACTCATGTGGCCCTACACTAGACCATTCACCTACTTCAAGAAGGTTTTCATATGCATTTGTTGTATCTATATCTCTATCAAAAGTGGCAGAGGATAAGCTATCGAACTCATATTCATGGGAGTCCATCTCATCATTAGGTCTCATGTCCAGGACGTGAGTAAAATCAACTCATTGTCCCCAGTTGGGATGATTTCTACCTAGAACTTCTACTATGGTCAAATAAGTACTTGTTGACCTAAATATCTCAGTAGTGTTGGCATCATCACTTGCCTCTTGTGTAAGGAGAAGTGATCGACATTCTTGATCAAACCGCTTTTGAAAGTGGAGTGGTATGAATAAATCACCCTGGTGACTAGGGTTTAGAGTATATATATCTTTCCACTCTTCATAAGTTAATGGAATAATTGAATTAGTAGTGTCAGAGTCACTGTTAGTGTCTACAGTACTGACACATGGCACAAAGTTGTCTGGTTCAACAAAGAATGCTGCCAGGTCTAGTGGAATAGGATAAGGAAATGTATCCTCATTGGAGCTGTCTTCAGGTTCTACAATTTGAGGTGTTTCCTTAGAGATTGGTTTCTTATCTTCTCAAGGTACAAACTTATTTATTCCCAATTGGAATCTGAGTTTTTGGAAGCCTATACCTGTAGAGTCATGTGTTCTGCGACCAATAGCTTCTAGTGGTGCAATCAAACCCTTATGATTTGTACCTATGGGGTCATCCCCTTTATAGCCAAAGTGTTGCATAATAGATAAGCCCTTGCTATAATTCTCAATTTTCATGTCATAAGGAGGAATACTTTCAGAGTTGTCTTCTTCTTTGTAGATCTAGGCCTTGATGGCTCTGTTTTCAGCTTCTTCTTCTAATGGTAATGTGGCTTGTACAAAGGTACCACAATACTTTGTTGGAGGGGAAGCCATAGAAGGTTTAGTTTTCTCAGAAGGTCTCCCAAAAGAGTGGGGAGACAAAGGCAAAGATGTGATGGATAATACAGGTCCAATCTGATATCCTCCCATATTAGTTTCTTTGAGAGTCAAGTTTTTTTCCATTTCTTTTAATTTATCTTCAAGGATTTCAATAGATTCCATGTTGGTAGGCACAAGAATGTCAGCAGTTTTAGTGAGGGCATTGCAATCATAGCGTGTGTTCACGGGTATAGTCACCTCAGAGCCTTGGAATGGGAACTAGATGCACTGATGATATGTAGAAGGGACAGCTTGCATTTCATGAATCCATGGTCTTCCTAGTAGAATGTTGTATGCCAAAGGGATATCAAGCACTTGACAGATAACATCACGTTCAACAGGACCAACTCTAATTGGAAAAACAACTAAACCCTTGGATTTACGTTCCTCCTCATCATAAGCTTTAATGGTTA
>MU225442.1:1882643-1898103 GCA_018584345.1 Thuja plicata
CTAAATATATGACCAAATAAATGACTAAAATAGTTTAGTCATAAATTTGGTCACGAGATAAATGACCGGCAATAAACTACCAGTGGTCACGTGACCAAATTTGGTCATTTATCTACAATTTTTGGTATTTTATTTGGTCATATACTGTTGATTTTGTACTAGTGAAAATTTCATTGTATGTCCTAGATTATTGCATTTCTAACATATAGGAGGTCTTCTTTCCTGATTGACTTGCAGCTTACAGTATTTTGCAATGTGTCTAGTGTTATTATATTTGTAGCATGTAGGTTTCACTGTAGGTTGTCTTCCATTCTCTTGTCTATATCTTGATTGATTAGGTTTTCCGCATTCTACTTTCTTGTGTCCATATCCATTATAGTTAAAACAATAACCAGAAATAGTTCTATAAGGGGCATTACCTCTGCAGTCTCTCTTCATGTGTCTAAATTTATTGTAGCCAAAGAATCTACCTCTGAATGGTCTTATTTGTTCTTTAGATTCTTTAATAGAAGGTTTCTCAGCATCAATCTTCTCATTTGATTTCTCTTCCTGATTCTTTGAAAATTCAGCTTCATTGAATCCAATACCAGTCATATCACCCTTAGGTTTCTCTTTGTCTCTCTGTTCGTTAATCAAATCACTTTTGTTGTGAAGTTTCTCAATGTGTTTATTTGCTTCAACAAGTTCATCTTTTATAATCTGATTGTATATCTCCATTTCTAGATACTTGTTCTTGTAGTTTTCAGCCTCATTATTCATTTGATTTAATGCACTATTTAAAGCTTCTTCAACTATCTTCTTTGCATCATTTTGGAGTTGTAATTCTTTAGCCATAGTCTTATTTTCAATTTTCAAAGTTTCATTCTCTTCTTTTGGTTGCTTCACTTTATCTGGACCGTCTTCATCTGAATCCTCTTTTATCTGAACTACAAGATCTTGTCTTTGATTTCTGGAAATCTCAAGTTGACATTTGAGTTTATTTATGAATTTCTCAGCTCTACATATGTTGAATCTCAATTCTCCATTCTCTGCTTTTTGTTTTTGAAGGTCTTCAAGTGCAACATCAAAGTTTTCTCACAAACTGTCCAAATCCATTTTGATCTCCCTCAAGATGTTAGACTTTCTCTCTAAGGGCAAATAGCTCTGATACCAATTGTTAGGATTGGATAATACTGAGAGGGGGGTGAATCAGTATTATAGTACTTTATTAAATTCTTCAACCATTTTAATATTAACCGTAAACTTGATGTAAGTAAATGATACAATACTCATAACACCATATTTTGTTTTTGAGGAAACCCTGGACAAGGGAAAACCCCGGTGGGGATCGTACCCACAAGCATGCACTAAAGTATAATGTCCATGTAAGTAGACCTAGCCCTGTTAGGAGCTGAATATTACATAGTAAATTTCCTTGTTACAGGAATAATAACCTTGTTAAAGGTTCACAACACCCTATTAGGGGCCAATTGAGCTTACAACTCTTACAATATAGTTCAAGTTACAAAGTGTTCTCAGTCATGAACAAAAACAAGCAACACTAGTGCTTAGATAGTTCCTTTATAGTTCTTCATTTATCTCTACCATTCTCTGCTCTTCTATTAACTTAACATCTCATCCAACTATCCAACAAACTCTCTTACTATGCAATCACTACCTTTATCAAAAAGATCTTACATATATAGCTCACAACTTTACAAAGTTGTCTCTTAGTATGAATATTACAAATATTACTAAGTCCGCCTTCAATACAAAATACATTTAATATAGAAAACATTAAATGCATATTCATCTCTCTTGCATAGTCTATGTGGAGGTTATCAAAAACCAAAATACAACTTCGACTGTCTGGAGTCCAAGACATAGTCCCTCAATCTTCGCTACTATCAAACTTCTATATTTCTCTCTTCTGCTAGAGTATGTCTGTATTCAATTCTCTCTAACTGACCGTAGAATCAACCAAAACAAAATCGATATTAGGTGGAGGTCTTACATACCCCGTATTGTCTTCCTCTAAGATCTCTTTCCATAAATCATTAATCTTGATCTTCAACATCCAAAACACTTATGTATCTCTTCTTCTACACTTAGTCAATTTCTAAATCACCAAAACTTATCTTTTCTGGAATCTGTCTAAAAGCCAGATGTGTGGCCATAAATGACAACAAAAATGTAAATCACATTTACACAAAATTGATTACTTTCCAACAAATAGTTGATCATACTGGAGTCAAATCTGTATCATGACATTTTCAACACTCACTTACAATCTCTACATTAGATAAGCCAACAATAACCAAATTAACTTATTACTAATATTCCTTGTGAGTATTTACCTTGTCACATCAATCCAATCTTTAATGATAAAACTTTGAGTTTATTAGATTGATGCACTTACCTATATATTCTAGTTAATATATACTCAAAAGAATCATTAGGGAATGACTTGGTTAAGATATCAAAAATATTATCATTAGTAGGTATCTACTCCAATCTTACTATATGTCAGGAAAAATCTGCACAAGCTCAAATTGAGGATTAATAGCACTGACCCACAAAAATAATCAAACTATTAATCAACATAAATCCCTAGAAACAATATAACTATAAACATGACTAATCAGAAATAAATGTAAAACTAAATTCAATACAAACTGATAAATCCTTAATGGCTTCCCTTGCTTCTCTATGGTTTGTTGAGATGTTGTTAATTGATGATTAGAGTTGGATTCAACAACATCTAGACTCAGAGATTCGAGATAAATATTAACAAAGCTTGATTATTTGATTGCTAAGAAATAAAACCTATATAAGATAATTGCTATTAAGAAAACAAGATTCTTCAAATGGGTTTCAAAGGGGTTTATATAGATAAACATGACTTATTGAACGAATGAGATTATTAGAGAGGCGAAGATTATATTTTTGACAGATGAGATTCAATAAAGTTGCTTTAAAACTAGATAAAATTGACTACTTTGTTTGAGAAGTTGACAAAATTGAAGTCTTAATTAGCATTAAATAATTAAAAAAGTTATTTCATTATGTGCAAGAGAGAAGATAATAAATAAAACAAAGATTTTCTTTATTTCAGAGGAAGTTTTCTTCAAAAAGTGAGTTAAATAAATTTTTTAAAAAGATTATTTAATTGGAGAAGATTTTAGAGAAATAAATAAAATAAAAATTTGATTTATTTTGAGGAGACTTTTCTTTAGTTGAGAAAAAAAATAATTAAATAAATTAAAGATTTCATTTAATTAGATAAGTCTTAGTTAACTAATTAAATAATTAAGATATTTATTTAATTATGAGACAAAATGGAAGAAAGCATTTGGTTAAATAGTACAAATTATTTAAATAAAGAGGAGGAAATTGATTAATTAAATAATAAATTTTTTTAAATAATATTAGAAAAAATTACATAATTAAATAATTAAAAACTATTTAATTATGAGATGGGAGGGAAATGTTAATTAAATAATAAGGATTATTTAATCAATTAAGAAAAAAAATTGTTACTTGCAGATATTGTAAAATTTTAGGTCTACATTTTTTCACTCTTTGATACAATATGATTTTGAGCGTTGTGTCAAAGAATAATCACAAAAATATTTCCCCAGCTGGCCCTGACAGGAACAAGGTAACAATGGGGTAATATGGTTCCCCCTCGAGAGATTGTTTGTGAAGAAAAGTCAGAACTGATCTCTGGAAAAAAGAAGATGAATGTTAGATGACCAGATGAAAGAGAATAGTTAGTAAGAATGGAAGAATGTTAGTAGGTGATGATGATTACTTGATCGAATTTAGAAATATAGATGTTCGATAGAGAATCATGTCTGGGTGATACCACAATAGTGGGTTACACTTTTTTGCCTAAACGAACATTGAAGTCTACATTTTGAGAAAAATGTTCACATTCAGATGCATATTGTCGTTAAACTGTTTGAAATCGGAAGATGAAGTAAACTAGAGTCTTTTAGGATTTTCTATCTAGATCCACTAAAACTGCTATGTTGCTGAAAATGTCATTTTCAAAAAGGTACAATGACTTCGTACAACATAATTTTTTTTCTAAAATAGATATCAGTGCGCTTCTTTTAAATTTAGTTTTGTAACATCCATAAGGAGGGCATGCAATTTTTTTGATGGCATTATCATGATTATTTCATATTTTATGAATGTTTGAAGTAGAGTAAACCGTAATTGTGACATACGTTGACTGCGTAGCTGATAACTTGTTGTGTATTTATCAAAATTCAATTAATTTTTTTTTTATAGAAAGAAGACTCGAAGATGGAGGGCACTGTTATTTTTCAAATTTTTTTTCTCTTTTCTACTATTTTTCATTGAATGTCAAACCTAGAAGTTTATATTGGATAAAAAACCTACATCCGATGCACGTCAAAATACATAGACCTAATTAATTCAAAATTTGTAAAATCTATATTCGTTAGAAAGCTCGTTTAGAGTACTTATGTGATGCAAAAGGAGGTGTCCCTATTCTTCCATTTGAGCCCCACACTTGAGCCCTAAAGCCATGAAAACTATAGATTTATGTTAGCCCTTGCAGATAGCCTCAATTTTGGGGGTTTTGATAGAAAGTACTTTCGATCGAAACTAATTAGTTTCGATCGAAATTACTTTCTATAAAAATTAATTTCTTAGTTTAACATGCTTATGGGTCAAAATCCCACTAAAATATTTACTAGCTTAGTTTCGATCGAAACTAACTTAGTTTCAATCGAAACTAACTTAGTTTCGATCGAAACTAGGTTAGTTTCGATAGAAACTAAGCAAAAAAGGTAGTTTCAATTGAAACTATTAATGTTCCGATTGAAACAATCAAGTACTTTCTATTGAAAGTACCCAACTAAATCCTCCCACCTCATGGATTCATGAGGAATTTCTTCCTCCGAAAAAGTGTAACCCACTATTGTGGGATCACCCGTCTGGTTTCAAAAAAGGTACATCCTATATAAGACAACTGACAATGTTTTGTTGCAAGGAACACATACCATGTATAGGACAAATTACAATGTGTGGTTTTAGGAAGGACACATCTTGTATAATATAAATGATTATCTATTGACTGAAATATAGAGTGATTGAGTGATATGACAATTTTCATTATTTGTTGACTCAATTGATTAATTGATTTTGGTTGATAGAAGAAATGTTAGTGAGAAGAATTAATTAATAAGAAGTGAAGACTTAATTAATTGCAATCAAGATTAAATAGTGATGAATCTAAGTCTCTTCTGAATATATTCAACAACATCATCATTGAACCTTATTTAAAAATAAACAGATACGAATGCACCTAAATATTGACCATCTGGACATTGTTATGATCTTTGATTAAACAAGCAGAAAACAAACAGGGAATGTTTGACATCTTTCTAGGGTTGTGTTAGATCATGGGTGTGTGTGGATGCTAGATGTATGATAGTTGTTATCACATTCACTCTAAATCATCCTTTCCCCAAAATTTTATCGAACACTCCACAAAAAACAAACAAAGAAAACAAGATCATGAACTATCTTAGCCACTCCCACCACTCAGTGGTATCCTTGAGGAGCATAGGAAAAAAATTAGGAAAGATAAATTTATAATGAATTGAATTGACTGACTTTGTGAATAACCTTACTAATCATTGTTTGGATTGATTTTGATGTTTCATTTTGGATGTGTTTAGTTTTAGAAATGGACAACCTGTATAAGACTAGTTTGTCTGGTTTAAAGTGTATCTGCCACTATCTAAGACAATTCTTAGATTGAATTGATTTGTTGTTTGATTGATAACATATCAAATTGTTGATAAAGATGAGTCTTATGAGTCAAATGTGGGTTTATGAAGATTGTTGTTTTCATTTAAGATTTGATGCTTGATTTTCACTTTTTTCTTGTTGTAACATAGATTATTTTATTTCAAGATTTTAATATATTTTGATTGTTTTTGTTGGTTTTTTCAAGATATTTTCTGATGTTTTGGATTTTTTGAAGGACTTTATGCTCTATTAGGGATTTTTTCAGTACCTTTTCCTCTTTTTAGCAAATTTTTTCAGGACTTTATGCAATTTTTATGGATTTTTTCAAGACTTTTGCAAATTTTTATGAATATTTTTTCAGGACTTTTTATGATGTTTTGGATCATTTTTTAGGACTTTAAGACTTCCCCCTAGTGTTTACCAAGGAAGGTACATAATGAATGTACAAAAGGACTGGTAGATGGATGAAGGCCAAGGGTCGCTTACTATGTCTTGAAGCTATTATGATGCCAAGGACTATCCACAGGATGTGATAACATGTTTTTTCCAAGCTTGGGGATTGAATATGACAAGATAGGGTAGTGAAACATTACATTTATTAGCATGTGAATCATAGAAAATTGACGTGTCAAGAGGATTTGTGAAAAACATGTTTTGCATTTTTACGTCCTTATTTTGTGTCAAGACAAAGAGAGGGATTTGGATATGATAATGATAGGATAAGAAAGATAATTAATGGACAAGGGAAAGGGATATGGATTGAAGGTTGTAATAACATAAACAATATGGACTAGAGGGATGTGGCTAGGATAAGGGATATGGACTAAAGGGATATGGACAAGGTAGCAGATAGTGACCAAAGGGATGTGGACAACATGAAGCAGATAAGACATGTGTTGCTTCTAGGGAGATCCCTAGCCTTGTCAAGATAAAATTTTGGAAAAAGGAATATGAATTCTTATAAGAAAAGAGATATCTGGGATATAGGAATAATGGATGAAACAAAAGGGATAAGATATGATAGGGAAATATGGATGAAACCTTCCCCCAAGTATGGAACACAAGAAGTTCAAAGATTACGTGTGATGCTTGTTTGCTAGGTTTTCATCATGGTACTTGCCTAAAACATCTATTTGTCATATTTTCAGAAGTGGATGAAACTATTTCTCTTTAGTTTTTGTGTTACCAAGACACATGTTTATTAGGTTTGATCAGGGCAATGATTTTTTTAAAACTATTTTTTTCTTCTTTTTTTTCCTATTTTTAATTTTTTTGACTTTTTGGGAAGATGATAGACTCATGATAGGATATAGAGGAAAGAATCAAGCATATTTTCCATTAGATGGATGGATGAAAAATATGTGTTTCGTAATGGAGGGATTGTAAGTAGAATTTGGTTTGAGTGTATGGAAATATGGGCAAGATCAACATTGGCACAGACCTTGAGGGGTGATGGAGTGATGGAGGAAAGGGAGATTTTGGATTTGATAGAAGAAAAGGATATTTTGGATTTGATGAAGGAATGGTTATTATTTTTGGGACATAAGGACCCAAAATGAATTTGGAAGGCATAAAATATTTATATAGAGGGATAATAATTTTGGATGCCAACTTGGAGTTTTCTTTGGGATACTATGATTCAAGAATCCACTTAGGAATCCACGTGGATTTTAATTATTAATTATTTTATGGGTCTTTGGAATGCATTGCTTCTATAAGAGATTTAGGAACCCATATTTATTTTGATCTTTATTTTTTCTTAATGGGCCTTTGTGGCCTTTTGCATATTTAATTTTCTTTTTGGATCTTTTTCTTTGTTTTTACATGTCAATTAGAGTGGACATGTTGATCCTTGATTGCATGTAAATTCCAAATTGCTTGAAAGAGGAATGTGATGCATGGATGGATAGGAATTATATGGAGGCATTTTAGATGGATGGAAGGTTATCCAAGATGTGTGGCTTTTATGGATATGATTTAGGAAATGAGAAGTGGATTGTGAGCTAGTGGAGGGAAGAATATATGGACCTAAGATGGGTGTAAGGGATGGAGGGGGAGCTATATGTTTGGATTAGGATTTTTTAGGGATACCAACGTCTCTAGACTAATCTTTGTTATGGAGGGCATGACCATCAAAATCTTCTTTGATATGAAATTGTTTTAATACACTTTTTCTATGGAAGTTTAACCCTTTGACTTGATAATGCTTTCTTTGACCATTGGCATAATTTTTACAAGATGTGAGTCCCTTTTGAGGTGGATATGATATGGAAGAACATATAGGATCATTTAGTGGACGAGACTGGATGAAAGTGGTGGAAATCATTTGACATGTATGGGTTTCATGAATAACTTGCACAAATGTGTTTGGATCATAAGGGGGATCATGAGTAATAATAGGACCCTATGATAGAATAGGAGGGATGACAAGATTATTAGGTAGGATAGGATCTTTTGGAGAAGATAGAGGATTATTATATGGAGGTTCAAAGGAATGGTAGGCTCGTGAGGATAATTTAGATGGATGATGGGATCTTTTGGTTGAAATTCTTAGGTGAATTGATACTTTGATCCTCACTTGGAAAAGGATCATCGTACTCCATTTTAGGGGTGGTTTTCTCTTGACTATGAATATAATCATTAGGAATACTGTGCAGGATGTCATGAACTTTCTTAGGAATAGGAAGTGGAAAGTCCATAATACTTGGAATGACTCTTTGTTCTTAGTATAAATGGGAATCCTCATTGATAGTATTTAAATGGATGGTAGGATCATCATTAGGCTCTAGGGAGATAAGATCTTGGTCAAAAGCTGGACATAGTTGGTCATTGTTGGGATCTTGATCACAATTTTCTTCAAGACTTGTTTCTTCATACTTTTCATCACCCTCTTGACATGGGGTATAAAGGATATGTATGGTGGGTTCTTGGAAGGATTCAAAATATTTTTACATGAGGGAGAAGAACTTTAAATGGGACTCGCTAGACTAGGTTTGTCTCAGAATGAAGCATATGGTGGCATTAGATCTAGGATAGCTGAATTATAGAAATAAATTGTATCAAGAAAGGGATTAACTTAGAAATATTTTGTTTATATCCCTTGGGAGGTCTCGTCATTGGATATATCATTTGATGGAAATGGAAAAGATTGCTCATGTAACCCTTCAAGAGATGAAGGTTTGGTTGGAAATATGGAGACTTTTAGAGGGATAAATTCTTCATGGAAGGTAGACATGTGATTGATATGATTGTTTTGGATTGTGTCATTTCTAGACATGGGTAGATTATTTTTATCTTGCTCAACAATAAGACAATGATTATGAGCCAATTTTTTGATGAAAATGATTAAAAGGACTAGATTGGAATTTTTTTTGCTTGAGAGATCTTGTTGGTGATACAACATTGAAATTTTAATGTTTTAAGTAATTTGTTGATTGATCCTATCGTACACTATATTTTTTACTAATTATGTTTGATTGATAACGGAAGGATGAAATTTTTGCAATTGTATTAGATAGGGAAATCCTTGGTGGTAGATTTGAGGAAATCAAAGGATCTTCATTGATATGTGATGTGATAAGAGGTATATAATCAATAGGATGGGGATATAAATCCTCTATGGTGTAAGAATTTGGTTGACATTGATTTTGAAGATCGTTTAGTTGAGTTTGTAGGTATTGCACTTATTACATGAGGATATCAGTTTGCAATCAAGTTCATGTGCCAACTTAGGGAGACTTTATTAATAAAAAAAAGAGTCCATGTGATCGTAGTAGTTGGAAAATTGTTCTTATTCATATGGAGAAAATGAATTGAAGTACATGTCATCTAGGTTGGTCCTTGTTTGAGATCTGACAACTGGTCTCTGACCAAAAAGGTATGAATGACACATAGTGATATTGGTTTGAAGTGTACAAAGTATGATTCAAATTGTTATTGTGAGGATTTCCAAACTTGAAATGTGTGTTTATCATTCAAGTCTGGTAGATAAATATTTGTCTCTTCGGTTAAGACTTGTTAATGTCTGATTGTGATCTCTTGGTTCTAGGGACCTCGGGTTCTTGATGACAAAATTTGGAAATCCAATTTTAAGGCTTCTTTGACAACACTTATAACATGAAAATTGAATGTAAAAAATATACTAAACAAGCACAACACTCACTCCAATCAATAGTCCTGAGAGATAAACATTAAGTGTACGATCTAGATTGTTTTCACAAGTCTCGCATAGAAAGAGATTGTAGAAAATATACCTAAGGTCAATTTGGTTCAACTTGGATACCAAGGTGGCTTACTACTTAATCAGGTTCTAGTAAGGATATCATTCAAAGAACCTTCTTTTAGCTCCCTTTCAAGAGCTTCTCACCAACACCAAGGAGGTTTTGTGCAATCCATGGGGACTACTAGAGGAAGGCTATTACATGTTTTTCCTTGACCCCATTAAGGATGATAGAATTTTATTTTAGAGTGGGTTGGATTACCGCGGTTATAGAATTTGTATCCCACTTAGGGATTTCCCTCTCACCGGTCTCACTCAGGAAAATCTTGGGAGGTATTCCCCTAAGGTACAGATTAATCTACCTACAAAAAGAAAAGAAATTATATTAAGAGAAGATGTAGGAGTCCATTCACCCCAAGAAAGGTGAGAGTATATCCCTACTACTCTTAAATTCCAAGCACAATATACATGGTGTTAATTAACCAAGACCTTTAGGCTAGGGGGAACTCCACCAAGTTTGGCATTCTGATCACCCAAAAGAGGGGAGAGCATAGGCCTACTAGCTTATTTAATAGACACACAAGATCTTTCTTATTTAAGCTACGAGATTAAAAATTAAAATTTCCACAATAAATGAAAAATACTTGAAATAAAAGGGCTCTTTCTGTGCACCTTATTCGATGTTTATGCACATTTTTGATATACTTTTACATGGGAAAAAGCTCCATCTCCTTAGCATCCACATCATCTATCATAAACGTTAGTCCATCACAAAAATATACAAGCTGAAGGAATATTATCATGGTTAGCAAATCTAAAATTTACCAATGGTAAGCATACAAATCAATTGAAATTGGAACAACTACACCTTGGTTTTTTTTATGCTTTTGACCAAGACATAAATATCCAATTTTTTGATATATTGAGCTAGCCCCAAAAAATAGAAATGGAAAGAAGTAACCCCTGCTTAAAAATAGTGAGCTTCCAAACAAAATCTTAGTTGTACCCTAGGGCCCCAATTTATTGAAACAAAATAGTTTTTCAAGATTTTTTTTTTGGCAATATTTATCATTGAAATTAAAAACACAACGAATATACCCCCTTTATATTTTAAAGTGCTTTCAAGAAATGTAATTTTTTTTATAGAAATTCATTGATTTGCGCCCAAAAATATTTTTTAAGAATTTTTTTTTTTAATTACATAAAATTAATAAAAACAATTGATTTTTGAACTGTAGGCTCTAGATACCATCAATAACGTGAAATAAAACTTTCATAGAAAAATTAAAATTCATTTAGGAGATATGATCAAATATTTGAAAATATGCATGCAACAATAAAATCAACAAAGAAAAGCTGTATGCAAATATAGAAGACAAATTTATCTGATTTTTACCATGTTCACGTCGTGTTCACAAAAATGTATGTAGGGAAAAATATGGAAAAGATCAAGTAGAGGATTAATAGCACCAAACCACAAAAGTATTAAAACTATTAATCAACATGAAGCCCTACAAACAACAAAAATTTAAGCATGAGTAACAAAAAATAAAGGTGAAACTAAATTCAATGCAAACTATTTAATGCTTAAACGCTTCTGTTGCTTCTCTACACTCTGTTGAGATATTTATAGTTGGCGCTCAGAGTTGGATTCGACATCATCTAGACATAGAGATTCGAGATAAATATTGAAAAAGCTCGATGATTTGATTGCTAAGAAATAAAACTTGCATAACATAATTTCTATTAAGAAAACAAGATCATTCATATGGGTTTGAAGGGGGTTTATATAGATAAACATGACTAATTTAATGGACAAGATAATTAGAGAAGAGAATATTTTAGTTTTGATGGATGAGATTCAACAAAGCTACTTTAAAACTAGATTAAAAAAAAGGCTACTTTATTTCAGAAGTGGATGAAATTGAAGACTTAATTAGCATTAAATAATTTAAAATATATATTTAATTATGTGCAAGAGAGAAAATAATAAATAAAACAAATATTTTATTTATTTTAGAGGAAGTTTTCTTCAAAAAGTGATTTAAATAAATTTAAAAAAGTTATTTAATTGGAGAATATTTTAGAGAAATAAATAAAATAAAAGTTTTATTTATTTTTAGGAGAGAATTGCTTTCTTTGAAAAAATAATTAAATAAATTAAGGAATTCATTTAATTATAGAAGACTCAGATAAATAGATAAAATAAAGATTTTATTTATTTTTAGGAGAGTTTGGTTTTACTGAGAAAAGAAATAATTATATAAATTAAAGATTTCATTTAATTAGAGAAGTCTTAGTTAACTAACTAAATAATTAAAAGAAATATTTAATTATGGGAGAAAATGGAAGAAAGCATTTAATTAAATAAAAAAAATATTTAAATAAAAAGGTGGAAATTTATTAATTATATAATAAAATCTGTATAATTAATATTAGAAGAAAATTTCATAAATAAATAATTAAAAATTATTCAATTATAAGAAGGGACAGAAATATTAATTTTTTGAATTTGAATTAGAAGAATGACACTAATTAATTAAATAATAAGGATTATTTAATCACTTAAGAAGAAAGATTTTTTCTTGCATACATTGGACAATTTTAGGTGTCTACACTTTCCTCTTTCGCATTTTCCTTTTCTCTCAGAAAATAGAACTTGAAGGTGATACTCTTTGTCTTTGAGTGTTTCCCTAGATTCTCTAAACTATTGATAACACTTTAATTATCACAATATATGACAATTAGTTCATCACAAAAAAAATATAATATCACACAATGTTTATTTCATCCATACTACTTGGGTACGATTAATAGCAATAATATCATATTCTACTTCTACAGTGGATTGTGAAGTATAATTTTGTTTCTTGCTCATCCAAGAAACCAACCTACCTCCTATGAACAATGCGCCACCACTTGTACTCTTCCTATCATCAACATCTCTATCCCAATTTGCATCTCTATATGCACACAAAGTAAATTCTTCTAATTTAGGATACCATATCCTAAATTCCATTGTTCCTTTCAAATATTTGAATATCCTTTTAACAACAACTTCATGAATTCTCTTTGGATATGCCTGAAATATTTCCACTAGAAAGACTACATTCATTATATATCGTCTAGTATGATTCAAATACAATAAGCCACCAACCATTGATATGTAACTGGACTGATTTATCTTAGGGAACTCATCATCCTTTATTAACTTATACATATCCACCATTGGTGTACTCACTAGTTTTGCATCAACAAATCCAAACTTCTTCAATAAATATTTCACATGCATTGGTGTCTTTGGTGTTACCTTAGGATTTTGTGTTTCATCTTCTTCACTAGTGTAGGCATCTTAAACTTCATTCACTATACAACCTTCAACTTAGTTTTGATCATTATGTTGTTCTCCCTAATTTCTACTGACATTCTAGTCTTAGAATCATATCAACTTGATTTGAATAAACTTGCAATCCTTTAACCAACTTTTACACGTGAACTCTCTACTATCTTCTTCAACCTTTCATTGTAAAATCTATAAGCATTTCTCTTAGTAGACTATCCAAGGAATATGCCTTTATCACTTTTGGTATAAAATATCCCAATTCCTCATCTCTCTTAATGTAGCATTTACTTCCAAAGGTCCTAAAATACATGATAGTAGGAACATTTCCACAAAAAAATTTACAGGGTCTCTTACATGTATCTCCCTTTATTTGTACTCAGTTAAGAGTGTATTCTACAGTGCTAACTACCTCTCTCTAATAAAATATGTGTAACTTTCCCTTTAATCATTATGGTTCTTGCAGTATCAATAATGGACATGTTCTTCCTTTCAACTACAACATTCAGATGTGTCCATGGAGCTTATAAATTTAATTTTATCCCATTTATTTCACAAAATATGTTGAACTCATTGGATGTGAATTCACCACCTCTTTTTTATCACAGACACTTCACCCTTAATCATTTCTCAGTCTCAACAAGATTCTTAAAGATCTTATATTTATCAATTGCTTCAAAAAAATTCCTTTAAGAGAGCTACCCGTAAAATTTTATAATAATAATCAATGAGTAACATAAAATATTTATCACCTTGTATACTTCTTATCTTTGTGTGACCTTACAAGTCATAATGAAAAAGATCTATCAAACTATTTAAGTTATGACCTTAGATATGAAAGTAGTTCTTATTTTATGACCTAATTGGCATTCCTTGCAAGTAGCACTGGCAAGATTCTTCAATTTGGGGAAATACATAACAACACATTTATAACTTATCGCCACTATACTATCAAAGTTCAGATGGCATAATATTTTGTTCCATAACCATCTTTCATGAAGTGGTGTCATCAAACAAGTCTTCTGACGATAATTTAAAGGGAATACATCATATTTTATCTTAGAACCTGTAGCAATCTCTATCCCACATTCATTCTTAATCCTACATCTTCCATCCTTGAAATACAACCAATAGCATCTTTCCATTAGCTTACCTACACTGGGAATGTTTTGCCTCAAGCATTCTACATACAAAACATCTTGAGTAGTAGTCTTACCATCTAAAGAGATAGATCATCTTCCTCTTCTTGCACTACTAAAATTATCTCCCCATCTTACCATTAGACCATCATACTTTTCAAAACTTATAAACTTGTCCTCCTCACCAGTCATATAATGTCAGAATCCACTATCTATCACCCATTCCTCATTCTTGATAATTTGTGTAGCTAGGGTCTTTTCTTCAACATAACTAGTAGAATTAGTAGGCATAGGATTCTCAAATTTATGTTCATAATTGTTAATAGATATAAACACAATTTCATTATCATATTTATTAATGGCATCAGATTCATTATCTATGACTCCGTAATCATCAACAACATAATAAAAAAAATATCAAACTTTGACATATTATACTTGTTCTTAGGATTCCTTTCGACACATTTAGACATCATGATTTTTCATACCTCACGGTCAAAACTGAGTGTTCCATGTCTTTCAATTGCCTGGGGCATTTCAATTTTTCATACCTCATGGTCAAAACTGGATGTTCCATGCTTTTCATTACTTGGGGCACTTCAGTTTTTCATACCTCATGGTCAAAACTAGATGTTCCATGTCTTTCAATTACTTGGGGTACTTCAGTTTTTTGTACCTCATGGTCAAAACTGGATGTTCCATGTCTTTCAATCACTTGGGTCATTTCAGTTTTTCCTACCTCACGGTCAAAACTGAGTGTTCCATGTCTTTCAATCACTTGGTCGCCATGTTTAGTTTTTCATACCTCACGGTCAAAACTGGGCGTTCCATGCTCTTCAATCACTTGACGCCATGTTTAGTTTTTTGTACCTCACGGTCAAAACTGGGTGTTCAAAATTCTTTCTTCTATGCTTCAGGCTTCAGACTATTCTTTGAATTAATGCGCTGCTCGCACATCAATTCAAAGAGGGGCAAAATGTAACACCCCAAAAT
>MU225442.1:1903148-1921890 GCA_018584345.1 Thuja plicata
TCTTCTATGCTTCAGGCTTCAGACTATTCTTTGAATTAATGCACTGCTCGCACATCAATTCAAAGAGGGGCAAAATGTAACACCCCAAAATTGGCATCTTGCAACCCTAACCAATTTTGTTGCATTTTTTATTCTTCTAAATCATCAAAGTCCTATTATACTAGGCAATTCTGAGTTTTCACTGACTCTACTCGACCCGAGTGTCAATTACAGAAAATCCTAAATCTGTATTAATCATACATCATATTTAATTCCTAAATAACTATTTGGCTAAACAAATCCTATAATCGAATTAATTTAATTAATAAATTCCTAGCACTTTAATTAAATTCACCCTCTTTAGCTGAGACACATGAAAAGGAATTAAATAATATTTAATTATTAAATAAATATCCTCTTTTCAATAATTGAATTTAATTATTCAGATAATTGAGAAAAAGTAATTATGAGGTCATATTTATTTAATTAATTGGATATTCTCTCAAAAATCTCATCTTTATTCAGAAATGGAAACTTTGAATTTATTGTGCTTTAAAGAGAAATAAAACAATTAAATTCAAATAAAACAATATTAAATCAAAGAGATAAAATAGTTAAAACAAGAAGAAAATAATTTATTGAATTCTTTTCAATAAAGCTTTCTGTTTTTAACTGGTTTTTCTATTTTGTTTTATTTTAAAAAAGGAAAGTTTCTATTTTGATTCTCTCAGGGTTTATAAAAGAACCCTCTTTCTTCATTCAAACCCCCTGATTACCCCCTGAAAACTTGAATCAAAATTGCATTGTTACTATACTGAATTGTTATCTCATTTTCTTAAGATCATATAGATTAATTGCATATTGCAAGTAGAATAGCTTCAATTTCTAGAATAATGGAATTTAGTGATCATACTTAGATTATCTTGCATATTTCAATTCATAGAATAATCTTTGCATTTGATTGTTATCATGATAAATCCTTCATTCTTAGATGGTCCATAGTTGTGAGGCCCTCGTCCTGAGAGCAAATTTCAAAACTCCATCTAGATAGAAGGCAACAGGTCGAATCATGCAGATAGGCAGGATGAATAACTCATATTCAGTCTTGGCTGTAGCTGGTGAAGAAGGACTATGTTGAAGTGTGTGGTTGATTTAGAAGGCCAAAATTAACTCATACAAATACAACTCTAATATAGAACCATTGATATGTATGTTCAACCCTTTGTTGAACCCATTATGATCACCACTGAATCAAGATCTTTCTCTGCTAGCAATCTCTAACATTTGCACACATGATTTGTATATATGTATCAAACCCTAGATTGGATTTATATCATCTACACTGACAAATAACAAGGTCATGCACCAAATTTATTTCAACTTTAAATCACGTAACAAAAATCATTATTTATCTCCTTCTACCATAAAATAATATCCACGATCCATAATAACCACCTCAAGATCATAACTCTTCCATATTTTACACCTAGGTCTTGTGCAACACGATCTACCAACCAAATCAGCTAAGAAAAAAATGAAATAACAATAATATTATTGTTGACCAAAACATCGACCAATTTTATCTTTCCAATCAATGTGGATGGCTAATTCATCAAGCACACACTTCAAGAACAACCTTAAGCATCATCAACAATACAAAAACATTCAAATCAATCTCAGTCATTGGATTTGTAAGCACATTTTAAACTATACCTCAAGAACATTGTAGACAACCTCTGTGACAAAAAACTATGCCTTACGAATATTTTAAGTGTGAATCCTTTGAATTGATAACACCCGAGTATGTCCCATACATACTCATTGATGTAGAACAAGAAATTCCAAACTGATTGCGCACACTAAACCTCTTTATTTCTCACTCTCAATTATGTCTACCACACTATCTTCCTATTACAAACTCTATGTTCAAAACATAGTGAAATCTTCATGCCAACCTTTACAACTCGAAAAGGACTAACTAGAGAGCCTCACCAACATCCCATGATGTCTACACCTTATTTGCAATATCCACACCTGACCAGACCTCTAAACATTATGTTCCACTTGAAAAACATGAATAGATAAGTTAGCACCAAACGATCAAACCTTTTGATCAATCCTAATGATATGTTGCAATCAATAAAAACACATCCAACTTCCAATAATCCAAAAAGATACTTGGAAAAAAAATTTCTCCATCTTTGTAAAAATGTGATAAATGGTTCCCCATTTTTTTTTGTGTTACAAACGTTCAACATAGGGACTATATGATCTATTTTTTAAGAATATAGAGTTACAAATATTTTATCCTTTTCTTCAAATAATTTAGTACCTGGTGGTAATTTTGAAAAAAACTACTCCATAGCATGCCCTCCCAAGTTTCTAGGGAATAAAATAGTTAAGTAGTTGTTTTCATGGATAATCTCCATAGTCAAGGTAGAAAATTCTATAATGTGATCTTGAGGATCAATTGTACCCATATATTTTTAATGCTTCGGAATATAAACATTTGGAGGAAAAGGAACCATGTTTAATTCTTAATCAAATAGGAATGGAAAAATAACATCCAATGATTACTTTTTGGAGGATATCCCTTTTTTATGTCTTGCATTTTTTGTTGCAAATCTTGCATTTGTTTTTTAGGACCTAGTCATAGGGTTGTTTTCATCTTACTTTCTCTTTAATTGGTTGATATCAAAATATTGACAAAGTTTAACTTCAAATTGACCTAATGTCAATCAATATTTTTCCATATTGATATCTATGATTCTTTCCATGATCTTTTGAAATATAGGATCTTGTTGTGATTTTTTTACATTCTCATTTGTGATCTCTTCTTAATCATTTTGAGTGCTTGTGTGAAACCTAGGCCAAATATTTTAAGTATACTCCATGTATTCTCTTTCTTGGGTTCTTTGGGTTTCAATTTATTTTTGTTGAGGTATTTACTCTTTTTGTGTTGTTTATATCTCTTGTTGTTGTACTTCCTTTTGTTTTCATTTTTTTGTTGTTTAAAATGCAAGGATCTAGAACGTATTGGCATGAAACTTGACTTGAGAAAAAATTGGGTTTGAATTTGATGTGAGAAATGTCCAATGAGGTATTTGATGTTTTTTTAAATTATAACTAACTTTTGTAATCAATTTATCAATGTATGTTCCAATTTTATTAATTTTAATGTAAATTTTTTCTTGGTAAAGCCTAATAGAAAATGATATATTCCTATGGTTAAGGCTCAAATTAATATTGATTTCTTAGGATCTTAATGAAAGATGACAAATCCTTGACAGTGAACCCTAAAAATCAAAGATCAATGGTATTTTTACAAAGCTTGCAAATGACTTGGATGTTGAAACAATGTGAATTGGGACACTTGTTTGACAGAGGTATCTATACTCATTTTTTGTGACTTTGATGACTAAAAAGGACAAACCTTTTAAATGAGTATCCAGATTAGGATTTTATTTTTTCTATAAATGTAATGAACAACTCACTATTTTAGATCTGATAAAGTACATGTGATAGAAAACTTGGTGTATATAATGGAACTTTGGGCAAATGCAACATACTGCTGAACCTAATTTTGATAGACAAGTTTTCTAAGAATTTGACAACAAGATTATATGCGGTGAAATAGGAATTGTTTGCACTAAACAACAATTTGTATGTGAAAGAAAAACTTGTTTGTGATGATACCATGTTTATACACTACAAAATAGAGACTAAATGTGAAATAGTATATAGAAAATGCAATGAAATTTGGATAAATGTGCTAGAGCTTAGTTTATATGAGACAAAATATTTTGAAATTGTGATATACTATGTTGATGTTGGTGAATTTTAATTTTTTTTTTTAGTGTTTTAACAGTTTGATGTTTTGTGTGATTTTGGATGAATTTTTCTAATATTTTTTACCATGAAAACACAACAAACAATATTCAAATAGTTTTTTGTCCTAGTCTTATAAAATGTCAAGTGTATATTCTCAAAAAATTTCTTATGTTTTCCGAAAGAAGAAAACACTTCAATCAAGATACTTAAAGATATTTTCTTCAATGTATCATTTGTAGCTCACATACATGGAAATAAATTTCTGAAATTGATACTCATGAATTTAGTTCATAGTGTCCCTCCTAAAAAGAGGAAATCCCTTATGGAGAGAAGGAAAATTTTTGCATGTAATTGAATCTTCAAGGTGTGAATGTTTGATTTAAGGTGATGAAATCCAAAATCTTACAACTCACTACCAGGGGAGTACATATGGTGAGTAACTTCCATGGGGGACACAACCCTTGCACATTAGAACTGATATACTATGGGTAAAATGTACGATAATATAAAATATAGTTTTAATAAGGATTTCATTTGAAATGTTGGGGTATAAGCTCCCTTATAGAGGTCTCTCACCTTTAATAAATAAAGGTTATGAAAAATTTAAAAAGTACTAGAGGAGAACTATTCCCAAAATATTTTGCTAATCATGTCATTAAGTGTGAATTCATTTTATTTTATAGTGGGTTGGAAAACTTGGTGTTAGTTTTTCCCCCTTCACTCGTTCCCTCTCACCGGCCTTTCTAAGGAAATTTAGGAGGTACCACCGTCTACATTGTTTTTTCAATATTGGTAAATTGGAAGGATATATTTGGGCTTGGTATTTTTATCAATCAAAAGAGAGGAGAGCATATCCTTACCACTTTGATCTCCAAGCTCTTCAAACACTTGATTCTTTCCTTGAGATTTTAAAATAAGTGGGATCTTAATGGGTTTGGTAGTTTGATCACCCAAAAGAGGGGAGAGTGTATCCATACCACTTCAATCCACAAGGACATGAGGTCTTTTTTAATTAGTCCATATTTTCAAAATGAAAGCACAAAATAATCAATATAACTTTAAATTAGAAATTAATATAATAGTTACCATTGAAATCTATTGATAATTTGTATTTCCTTGATACTTATGGATAATTTTTACATAATTGTCAAAGGATTTTTATTCTTTATCAATAAATATTTTATCTCTTTCCACTCTAGTCTTGAGGAGTTACTAATTCTTCTCTTCAATGCCTTCCTACAATGAAATTTAGGGATTCAATTGGAAATTTTCTTCAATTTCACGCCCCCAAGCATCTGCAAACAAGATAAAACAAATTAGGTTTCTTGACATTTCAAATTCTACAAAATTTAGTAAATTCATAATAGAATATAGTAAATGCAATACTCTGTTAATAAATTGTGATCCAATTTTCTTTAAATGTGCTAAAATAGAGAACAAATGTGAAATAAAAACCAAAAAATGCATAGAAATAGAGATCAAATTTAAAATAATTTGTTGTAAATGCACTATTACGGTTCTGTTTGAGACCTGCAATAGAAATTAGTGAGCAATTTGATAGAGAAGGTATACAAAATGATAGAACATGCGAGAAAATAGATAGCATATGAGATAGAATTTAAAGAAATGTGATAATATTCTAAGAAAATGTGACTTTTATCTCTATAAATACAATATTCTTTTTTTCAAAGGAAATAAAATTTGATGCAAATGCACAATAATTGACTGCATATGCACACTTTGCCTTTTTATTGAGACTTGCACAAGAATCTACAAGCAGAAATTGATCAAAATGAACAATGGGCCCCACAGTGGGTGCCAATATATGTATGCAAGAAAGTTTACAGAAGAACACCAATGAAACTTTAATTCAAAGAGTTAGATCTAACTAAAATGAAACAATAAAATACAAGAAATAAAATTTTCAAGAATGTCTCATTGTCCTCTAATTTCAAGGACCTGCTTAGTCTTTTTGATTGCTCTAAGAGTCATTTAGACTTCATAGATGAGAACTTGAAATATGAGATTATATAAGGATTTATTAAATGTAATCTATCTTGAGCTACAATGAATTATTAAGGATTCTTGATATGAAATTCATAATGCAAGCTAGATAAATAGAACTTAAATGCATATACATGTTGAAACTTATGATGAATTAAGCTAATAAATGATCTGTTTGATGCAATATTGATCTAAGAATAAAATACAATGCACAATTAAGCTATGAAATGAACTATGGTAAATGAGTTTTAAGCTAACTTTCCATTGTAATGATGCAATAATGATATGAGATTTCTAAATCAGCGTTATGCTTATTCTTCAATGAAACTGGATCTCCTTCAGTCTATAATAATGCATATTTATACGATTTAAAGGCTTTGGGTTGACATGTCTTCAATGAGTGATTGACGTTAACTTGTTGAAGATTAATGGATAAGAGTCAAAACTATGTTGGTGAGTTATGTGCTCATATTATATTGGTTACAAATAGGGAACATGCTTTCCAAGTCTCCTTTTATGTTAGTTGAGTGAAAATGGGACTTATTAATTCAAGAGAATTAATTACCTTAGTCATAGGATGAGGTATCATTTCACATGTCATGAGTTGGTTATCAGGGGTGATGATGTGGAATATGTGTGAAAAAGGTGGAATTTTATTTTTTTGGATTAATGAATTAGAATAATTATTTAATGTTGTGACCTATATAATTAAATAATTAAATTCAATTACATATTAGAAGAATTCAAATTTTATTAATTAAGTATATTGCATTTAATTATTGATGATCTTGGCCATTGTTAGGCATATATAGAAACTATTTTTTTTGTAGGAAATAAGGCAACAAGAAACTAAGAGGGGGGATGAATTGGTTTCAATAAAAACTATAACTCTTTAAAGCCCTTCAACTTTGAAACCCTTATGCACAAGGCCATTATCCCTTATTTAGAATTAAACGAACATGTATGGACAATTTTTTTTTTAAAAAAAAACATATACAACACATAACAAAAGGTTTTTCTTAATCACGGAAACCCAAATTAGGATGAAAACCATGGTGGGGCTTGAGCCCACAATAAGACTAATACCTTGTTAGAAGTATAAGCTTATTAAAAATGAGGAATGCACATGCATTCAAGAACACTCCCTAAATCTCACTCCTCAAAATTCCTTGGGTTCCAATCCTAAGGAGGACTTGTTGTCTTACAAACACAAATCAAAATACAATCTAATGAGTTTATGAACTATACAGTAGCATCTATTTATTCCTTGGTTAATTCCATTGAAGGAAAATCATATCATTTTTGTAATTCTCTCTGACTCCTTCAGATGAACAATTCAAACTTCACTAGTTTTGTACAACTTCTCCTCAAGAAATCTCTAGTGTCTATGATCAAACCTTCTCTTGAGAAACCACACACTTTTCTCTAATTCATCAACCCTTATATTAATAACAAGTTGGCAAACAACTAACTTTTAATTTTCATCTCACCATGAGAAAATCAATGACCGTGATCAAAGCATGTTAGTCAAACATGTCTTATATCCTTCATAACCACTTAGAGATCATAACTCTACCATAAAAAAATTTACTCATCGCCTATAATATGTTATACTGATGAACTTGGCCAAGAACATAAGACAATATCACCAACTAAATAAATCCTCCAAACATGATCACAACAATCAATTCAAACTGCCAACTCAGCAACCACATAATTAAGGAATATCCTAGATAATGAAGTTAAAAAAAAAACTACCAAATCCATCCTAGTTAATGGATTTGTTAGCATTCTATGATATCCCCCAGTAATATTGTCACCTTCCTCTATAACACTAGAACATTCCTTACAAAACTTTACGATCCTAAAACCTTTGAATGGAAGATAGATCACCATGTCTTAAATAAATTCCCTGTTGTGCAACAAAAGATATTAACCTTTGTACGTGCACAAAGTTGATATCTCTAACTCTATTACACTTTCTTCAAGTAAAGTAGCCAATTACCATTTTTGAAGTCATAACATACTCAAATCATCATGTCAACACTTGAAACTTGACATGTACTTAGTAAACAAAATTTACATCATCCCATGACATGCAGGAATTCTTGATGCAGAGTTCACTACAGGAAGACCTAGATGAGTTCCTACTTCTTGTTACAACTTCAAGATCCCAATGCAGACACCCTAATTCAACAAATATCTTCCTAGGGTGTGAAATGACTTACCTTAGTAGCCAATTCACTTCGTTTATAACAACTTAGGGACTCCAAGCTAAGATCTAATTCTCTATAATATCCCTTTTAGGGATACTTTCCCTAAACAAAGCTCAAGATGTGGAAAACTTCACCAGAGGTTTAGACCAACAAACATAGGTGATGGAATTCTTTTTATAGACCCCAAGGGTAGATAATCACCAATAGATTAAGTCTTGTAGACCCAAGGGTGGTCAAACACCAAACAACCTAGAATTCCTTATAGCCCTATCCAGAGGGTTTTTCAAACATAAATTTCAATTATAGAAGGATCTAATTGATCTGATTACATTTATAGATACCATTTTTGGATTTTTTAAACCCCTCAAATCCTTAGAACCTCACTCCACTCTTGCACCACTAAACTCTTGCAAACCTCACAGACCTAATTAGCCACGTTAGATTTGGATTGTTAAGTAATTTATCTAAGGTGGGTTCATAGAATGAATAAAATAGCTTAGATGGCTTCCTCTAGCCCAAAATAGTATATAACCACCCTTAGTTTGATCCTCCCAATCATATATTGCACATGCATGTGAGTGTACTAAAGAACCAGTCTAATTACATAGAGATAATTAGACTAGGGCGTTGTCTCAAAATACATAGAACTAACACTGAGCCTTTGAGACTTAGGAATCTTAAAGAGTATTATCCTAACTTTTTTCCCCAAGTGGCTGATAAGATCCATTGGTTCAAACAGATGTTAGGATCACATCTATAGAGCAGACCGAGTAAACTTTTGTTTCTCAGACAATGAACAAGTAAAATCTCTAACTTCCATGAAAATTCACCAAATACAAGTCAAACCAACTGGGATGTTGATTTAACTCAAAGCATCACAAATTTATAAAAGTGGATCCACAAGATAAATCCGTACTAGGTCATACATGTTTAAATGACTCAAAAAACTCTTCTATTTCCTTCTCTAAACATCAAGCTTTGTACACAGTAAACTCTAACCTTCCTAGAAGGCATGAGAACATATAATACCATAATCTTGGCATTAAAAATTCTTCAAGAAGTTTTTGTGTTCACTCATAGTTGATTTTTCATTCTTTGAGGAACATTTTGGAAAAAGTTGCTCATGCAATATTTTGCAAAAAGACAACTTTTAGGCAAAACTTGTCAAAAATTGCTAATTTGAGAAAATTCCAACCTTACCAACCTCCAAGGGTGTGGAAGAGGTTCAAAATATGAAAAGAGCCTATTCTAAGGCCTTAAAACACAACTTTCTAGCTAAACTCAAAAAACAATAAAAGGGATGTAAACATGGTCTAACATGGTTTCAGGAACTCATAGGTTTATAACTTACCTTAGGGTCCTTCACCTTACATAATAGACCCATACATGCACACACTAGGTTGATTCCAAGGGTTCACCTTATTACAAACACTTAAGAAAGAAAGTAGAAACTTCAGGAGGTGCCCTGCATCATAATCCCCATGGCAAAAGGAACTAAAGTCTCTTGAGTTGGGAGATCTTCAAGTGGATAGCCTATCTTCTTAATGTCATCAGGGGTCATGTAGGTAGCATATTCAATGGGTTGGGCTTTCCATTTGACTAAGTACTCATAGTAAGTTCCTCTGCTAGTTTTCTTGTTCACTCTCTTATCTAGGATGATTTCAATCCTAGGAGGAGTTGCTTGGGGCATGTCCTTGAGTTGTTGGAGAGTAGGAGGCTCTGGAGTACCTCCAATATCATTATTACTAAATTCACCTTTGTAAGCATAGATATCCTCAACATTGAAAATAGCTGATAAACCAATGTGAGAAGTTAGATCAATATTTTAGGCATTGTTTCCACATTTCTTCAGAATCTTAAAGGGGCCAAGATTTTTCATCATAAGCTTTGTGTATTTATTTTTGGGTAGTCTCTCTTTCTTGAGGTTAATCATCACCAAATTTCCCACTTTGAACTGTAAGTCACTCCTCATTTTGTCATCTTGTCTTTTGTACTTCTCTATGGTATGTTGCAGTTTGGTCTATAATTGGTCATGGATGTTCTTCATCACTTCATAAAAGTCATATAATAGTGCACTTCTTTTGTCCATGTCTTTGATATCTCTGAGTTCCAATACCCCTCTAGGGTGAGTGCCATATTGAATCTGAAATGGAGTTAGACCAATAATCCTATTGACTAAATCATTGAATGAGAATTATTCTTGTTCTATAATAGTATCCTAGAAGGCTCCATGTTCTTTTTTGAGATATCTTAAAAGGTTTCCAAGGGAGGTATTTATGACTTATGTGTGCCCATCAGACTGTGGGTGATATGCAGATGAAAGAGAAATATTTGTTCCTATTTTTCACCATAGTGTTCTCCAAAAATGGCCTAAAAACTTAGGATCCCTATCTGATATGATTGACAGTGGTACTCCATGAAGTCTTAAAAATTCTTGGAATAACAACCCTACTATGTGATATGCATCATGGGTTTTTCTACAAGGGATTAACTGTGTCATCTTTGAAAATCTGTCAACTACAACATGAATGGTATCAAATCTAGAATTTTCCTTTGGAAGACATAGGAAAAATTCCATACTTAATGAATCCTAAGGTTTTGAAGGGATGGGAAAATGAGTGTATAACCCTGCTTTGGATGTGTGTCCTTTGGCTTGTTTGAAAAGTGAACAAATCTCCACAAAACTCCTAACATCTGTCTGTCATTTGGGCCAGTGGTAGAACCTTCTAACCAGCTCCAATTTTTTATCCTCCCCAAAATGACCAGCTAGGCTTCCACAATGATTTTCCTTGATAATGTTCTCCCTCATGGATCCTTTTTGGACACACAATGAGCTACCCTTTAAAGACCAACTTGCATAATAAACTCTGAGAAATTAGTGTGGTATATGTCTGTCATCTCAATGCAAATTTTATAAGCCTCTTTGAAATATTCATCCTGAACATACATATCCTTCCTGGCATGAACTCCAACACTTTCCAACTGAATGGTTTGGTTACTTATGTGTCTCCTACTAAGAGCATCAGAAAATTTATTTTCAATCCCTTTCTTATGCTTGATAGAAAATGTATATGACTGTAAGAACTCCATCCATTTCACATGTCTGTGGTTAAGTTTCTCCTGCTTATTCAGAAAGCTAGGTGTATGGTTATTAGTAAAGACTACAAATTCCTTGGGAAATAAATAATGCCTCCATTTACTAAGTGCTTGGACCATTTCATACATTTCAAGATCATAATTAGAGTATTTTTGGTTAGCTTCATTGAGCTTCTCACTGAAAAAGGCAACGAGTCTCCCTTCTTGGCTCAAGACTCCCCCAATGGCTTTATTGCTTGCATCACATTCCACTGTAAACACTTTGTGGAAATATGGTAGGAATAAGATATGTTTCTCTACAATATTTTTCTTCAACAACTCAAAGGACTCATTAGCTTCATTATTCCATGAAAATATGCATTTTCTTCCACCTTTAATGGTGTTGATAATGCGAGCACATATGCCACAAAAATTTTGGATAAGTTTTCTATAAAAGCTACATAAACCATGGAAACTCTCTACCTTTGAAGAAGTAGTAGGAGGTGGAAAATTGAGGATGGCTTCAACTTTGCAAAGGTCCATCTTGAGATTATTTTTGGAGTTTACAAAACCTAAGAATACAAGTTCTTCTAAAGGAATACACACTTCTCTATATTTATCTTCAACTATTCCTCATGGAGTTTTCTCATTACCATGTCCAAATGCTTGAGGTGCTCTTCTTTGCTCCTGCTAAAGATCAAAATGTCATCAAGGTATACAACAACAAATTTGTTAAGAAAAGGCTTCAAGACTTCATTCATTAGTCGCATAAAAGTGCTTGGAGCATTTGAGAGACCAAAAGACATTACAAGCCATTCATAGACACCTTCTCTGGTTTTGAATGATGTCTTCTATTCATCTCCACCTCTAATTCTTATCTGATGGTAACCACTCTTGTGGTCTATCTTGGAGTAATAACTTTCACCCCCTAGACACTCCATCAAATCCTCTATTCTAGGAATAGGAAATGTATATCTGATGGTTATCCTAGTGATGGCACTAGAATCTATACATAGTCTCCATGTTCCTTGTTTCTTGGGTGCTAGGACTGCAGGGACAACACAAGGACTTATGCTTTTCCTAATGAGGCCTTTAGACAATAATTATTCAATCTTCCTTTCTATCTCTTGGTTTTCTTTAGGGGTCATCTTATATGTTGCTTTATTTGGAAGAGTGACTCCTGGTATGAAGTCTATATAGTGAATCACTTCTCTTTTAGGTTGCAAACACTCTAGTGTACTCTTATCTATGATACCCTTATACTTGTCAAATAGTTCTTTGACCTCTTTGGGGACTATATCCCTAGAAGGAGCCTTGACCTTTGGTTCTATTACTAATATCTTTTTGGGCCTCACTACTAATGCATCACAAGGTGTATCCCTCTCTTTTAGTACCTTCATGAACTCTTTCTCTCCTACATATATGACACTACTAGTGACATGTTTTTTTCTTTTTTATAGTGAGGGAGTGGATTCATCACATAATCAACACCATCTTTAATTATAGTATAGACATTATACTTTCAATCATTCTTAGCATCTAGATCAAATTACCAAGGTCTACCTAATAAAAAATTACATACATCCATCTCTATGATATCACATAGAACTCTATTTGTATACTCCCCTATCTTGAAATCTACCCAAACTTGTTCATTGATGATAGTTTGTTTTTCTTTTGTCAACCACGAAGCCTTATAAGGGAAAGGATGAGGGATTACATGCAAATTTAACTTAGTTACTAGATCCCTAGATGTAATATTATCATTGGATCTAGAATCAACTGTAACTTTGTATACCTTATTGTTCACCTTGCAGCTTGTTCTGAATACTGACTTTCTCTGAGGTGGTTCTGCATTAGTAGGTACTTTTAGGAGTGTCCTTTGCATCATGAGGCATTCTCCTTGTTCTGGATTTGTAGGCCTTGAAGTTGCAGAATGATAGGAGGATACACTTTGACTGTCATCTTCTTGGGTGAGTTGTACTCTTCTATCTCCTCCTTGTCTGTCGATACCACTCTTTTCAGGACATCTAAAGGACTAGTGTCCAATTTCATTACAAGTAAAACATCTCCCTATGAATACATTAGGTTCTCTTCCACTAAATCTCCCTCTACCATTTGATCTCCTACCTCTGAAGATGTGTCTATTACTATTCTCTCCTTCTAAATCATGGTTACTAAACTCCCCTTAACTTCATTAGAATGGACCTCTACCATTGAACCTACCTCTGCCTCTGGAATTATTCCCTTTACCCCTGTTATTTTGTTCTCCTCTCCTCTTCTATTTTTCTTCAATTTTTAATGCCATTTGAAAACACTTATACACCGATTTAGGGTTGAATAAGCTCATTTCATCTTGAATATAGTATTTCAGTCCATTTAGGTACCTTACAAGCTTGTGTTTCTCACTCTCCAAGACTTTAGCCTTCAAGCTCATTCTATGAAACTCTTCAGTATATCCACTCACATCGAGGTCCTTCTACCTTAGATTTTGCAACTTTTTATGGAGGGTGATCTCGTAGTCCTTTGGTGCAAACTTCTTCTTGACTTCTACCAACAACCTTTCCCATATTGAGATAGGATTCCTCTCTTCCTTTATCCTTTCATTTTGAAGAAAATTCCCCCAACTTAAGGTAGGGCCTTTCATTTTGGATTTTTCAACTTTGACCTTCTGATTTTCAGAGATATTGTCACATTCAAAATAATTCTCCAAAGCTTCTGTCCAATCCATACATTCTTCAGGATCCATTTTCCCACAAAACATGGGAATGTCTGATTTTTGATCCCTCCTTCCAATTCTCTCAAGAGACTCAAAAAATTTGACTTGCTCTGGTGGTATGTTCTTTCTTTCATCCTTCTCTATATCTTCTTCTTCTTCCACACAATCTTCTCCCTCCTCCTTCTCTATTTGGAGGTCCTTCAACTTCTTTATCTCCCCCTCGATCTTCTTGTTCTGGGATACTTGTTCTCTAAAATTTTTAGAAAACTCCACATTTTTTATTTTAGTAGGAACTTCCTCTCCTTGAGGTTCTTCTATTATGTCACCCATTCTTCAATTCTTTCAAGATCTTAGCAGGCTCTGATACCACTTGATGCAAAGTGCACTGCAAGAAGACCTAAATGAGCTCCCACTTCTTGTTACCACTCAAAACTCCCAATACAGACACCATAATGCCATAAATGTCTTCCTAGGGTGTTCATTGACTTACCTAAGTATCCAATTCACATCTTCTATCACATCTTAGTCCTCCAAGCTAAGATCCAATTCTCTGCAATATCCCCTTTAGGGATACTTTCCCTAAACCAAGCTCAAGATGTGGAAAAATTCACCAAAGGTTTAGACCAAAAAACCTAGGTGATGGAAATATTTTTTTAGACCCCAAGGGTAGAAAATCCACCAATATATTCATCCTTGAAGACCCAAGGGTGGTAAAACAACAAATAGCCTAGAATTCCTTGTAGCCCTATCCACTGGGTTTTTCAAACATAAATTTCAATTGAAGAAGGATCTAATTGATCTGATTAGGTTTCTAGACACCCTTTTTGGAATTTTGAAACTATAAAATCCTTATCACTTCACTCCACTCTTGTACCACTAAACTCTTGCAAAGCTCATAGAACTAATTAGCTAGGTTAGGCTTGGATTGTTAAGCAAGTGGTCTAAGGTGGGTTCATAGAATGTATACAATGGCCTAGATGGCTTCCTCTACCCAACCATAGTCTAGAACCACCCTTATTTTGATCCTCCAAATCATATATTGCACATGCATGTGATTGTACTAAAGAATCAGGCTAATTACATAGAGATCATTAGTATAGGGCTTTGTCTCAAAATACATGGAACTAACACTGAGCCTCTAAGCCTTAGGAATCCTAAAGAGCCTGATCCTAAATTATTTTCCCCAAGTGGCTGAGGAGATCCACTAGATCAATCCCATGTTAGGATCACATCTTTGGAGAAGACCGGGTAAACTTTGGTTTCTCAGACAGTGAACAAGTAAAATCTCTAACTTCTATACAACTTCACAAAAACAACTCAAACCAACTGGAATTTTGAGGTAACTCAAAGAATCACAAATTTCTTCAAGTGGATCCACAAGATTAATCCATACCAGGTTGTATATTGTCTAATTAACTTACAAAACTCTTATATTTCCTTCTCTAAGCATCCAACTCCCTACACAGTAAACTCTAACCTTCCTATAAGGCATGAGAATATCTAATACCATAATCTTGGCTTTACAGATGCTTCAAGAAGTTGGTGGGCTTCGTTAAAATTGATTTTTCAATCTTCGAGCAACATTTTGCAAAAAGTTGCTCATGAAACATTTTTCAAAAAGACAACTTTTTTAAAAAACTTGACAAAATTGCTAATTTGAGAAAATGTCAACCTTACCAAATTCCAAGGGTGTGGGAGAGGTTCAAAACATGACAAGAGCCTATTCCAAGGCATTAAAACACAACTTTCTAACAAAACTCAAAAAAAACTAAAAGGGACAAACTTGGTCTAACATGGTTTTAGGAACCCCATAGGTTTATAACTTACCTTAGGGTCCTTCACCTTACATAATAGAGCCACACATGCACACACTATGGTGATACCAAGGGTTCACCTTATTACAAACACTTAAGCAATAAAATAGGAACTTCATGAGGTGCCCTTCACCAATTCTCATCCTCAGTAATTCTTCCCCACCATGATTCTGAACATACTATTCCTTTTTAAAATTGCTTAACAAACATTTTGACATCAATGATAACACATCCAATATTACCAAAAATCTTCCCTTTTGGCATTCATGAAAACATCTAATGGAGAAAATAAGTAACGCAATCAAAAACCAACAATTTGCATCCTAGAAAGATAATTAATAGTACTAAATACAATATCCACACTTATCTTTCATATTCTTTCAAACTCGTCTTCCTTTATATCTATCTTCCCCTAGGAACAAGCTTCCCTTTGTTGGATCTAATAAAAAACTCATTGTTCCATCAATTACTCCCCCTGCAATATGATCTCTTCTCCTTAACCGAATCTCTCCCTTATGTGCATGTATATCTTGTTTTTAACATGCACTCTTCTTCCCATTTGACATCAATGGAAAAGGTACATCCCAGCTTTGATCTTCTTTGATTAGTCATACTCTTCACTTCCTGACATCACCACATTATCTTATCAAAATAAAAAACCTAAAACACCATGCTAACTAATCCTCCTGAGTAGCAACCTCCAAATCACCAATCTAGCTTTAATGATATCACCCTAAAGTGCACTAGATTGATGCAAACTTCTACATCTTAGTTCTAATAAGGAGTGGAAATGACCCCTATCTTACATCTAAGATACAAAAATCCATCTTTATGAAAATTCTTGGTTAATATATCAGTTATATATTCCTTAGGAGGAATATACTCTAGTCTCACTTCCTTTTCATTCACCTTTTGTCTTAGAAAATGATGATTGATATATGTTTTGTATTTGAGTGTTTTACCAGATTCTTATAAATATTGATGCCACTTGAAATTTAATTTTCATAACGGCTGGCTCATAAAATACAACTCCAATATCTGACAACATCTCTCACATCCACATTATTTTTTTACATCTAGGCTAGCATATACAACCTAATCTACCTCCATGGTAGAAAAAGAAATGGAGTTCTTCTTCTTTCTCAACCAAGAGACCAATATGTTTCCTACAAACAAAGCACGACCACCTGTATTCTTCCTATCATGAACATCACTTGCCCAATCAACATCAATATAAGAACATAATGTAAAGT
This sequence comes from Thuja plicata, assembly GCA_018584345.1. Taxonomy (NCBI): domain Eukaryota; kingdom Viridiplantae; phylum Streptophyta; class Pinopsida; order Cupressales; family Cupressaceae; genus Thuja; species Thuja plicata. The sequence goes on from MU225442.1 coordinate 1,920,040, forward strand.
CATTACCTTTAGGATACCAAATCTCAAAGTCTTCTATCCCTTTTAGATAAATGAATATCATCTTCACTGCTACCTCGTGATTCTTTCTAGGATCTACTTGAAAATTTTCCACAAGACACACAACATTCATGACATCTATTCTAGTATGAGTCAAATAAATAAATCCACCAACCATTGATTCATATCTTTCTTGATTGAATTTATGGGACTAATCATAGCCTGATATCTTGCAACTAGTCATCATGGTTGTTCTCACTGGTTTTGCCTCATCTAACCCAAATTTATTTAAGAGATCCTTCACATAATTTTTTGTGATACAAAGATCCCATCCTCTGATTCAGTAATTTGTATTCCAAAAAATAATTTAATTTCTCCTATCATGGACATCTGAAACTCATTTTGCATCTCTAGTGAAAACTATTGACTTAACTTATCATTACCACCAAAGATAATATCATCAAAATACACTTGTACAATCAACATGTCCTCATTATCTAGCTTGAAATACAAATTACTATAAACATTGTTGTTATTGAATTCAACCTTCAATATATGTTTGTCCAATATGGAATACCAAGCTCTAGGAGTTTGCTTCATCCCATAGAGTGCCTTCTTCAACTTACATTCCATGTGTGGCATGTTAGTCAATTGAAATCCATCAACTTTCTCTTTGTATACATCTTCTTATAATTCAACATTCACAAAGGTAGATTTTACATCCATCTGGTACAGCTTGAAGTGTTTATGAGTAGCATAAGCTAGGAACAACCTGGCTGCTTCTAATATTGGTTTCATCATAATCTATCCCTTCCATATAAGAGCATCCTTTGCACACCTATCTTTCTTTGTTTCTCACCACTTCTCCTTATTCATTCAACTTAGTTCTGAACTCCCACTTGGTGCCAATAACATTCTTTTTCATTATTCATGGGACAAGCTCGCATGTATTTTTCTTTTCAATTAATGCCAACTCATTTTCCATAGCATCAACCAAATGATCATCCTTGTAGGCTTCATCCACACTCTTGGGCTCAATGTTTAAGATAAAAAACACCTCATCTTGAGAAATCCTTCTCCTAGTCTAAACACCCTTCTTCTTGTCACCAATAACCTTATTTTATACTTGACTAAGTCATTAAGGTTGAAAACAACAATAATCTTAAATAAGGTAGCAAGTAACAGAGACGTGGGGGAGGTAGAATCAGTTGCACCAAAAAATACAAATCTTTAAAACCCTTATGAATACAAACTTTATGTATGATTTAGAATGATATAAACATGTATGCACAAATAAGAAAATATCTGCAACACATAACATAAGGATTTTTATCAGGAAAACCCAAATTAGGGTGAAATCCACGGTGGAGTTTGAACCCAATATAATAATACTAGTACCTTGTTATAAGTATAAGATTATTACAAATAAGGAATGTACATGGATTCATGAACATTTCCTAGAGCTGACTACTCAAACTGATGAAGGGTGCTCCCCTTAATGCTACAAACACATAACAGAAACAGAGAAGCAACAACAATTTGCAAGAACAGAAAATGGGCTTCTTATTATCTCCACAAATGTGGAATTACAAACTTTTAGAATTACAATATGCAAAGCCACATGGGCATTCCCCTTACAATATTTTGTAGGACAAAGCCTCGAATTATTACTCATATCCACCCAGAACTGCCCTAGACAACACTATGGGCCTTCTTTATATAGGAAATTTCCACCACCTGAGAAGGTTCCAGAAATCTAGCTATTAAGGCCGACTACCCTTAGCATTTAATTATTTTTCACTTTTATTACAAAAGGGTCGGCTTTAAATATTTACAAAACATGAGATTAGGTAG
>MU225442.1:1926458-1939822 GCA_018584345.1 Thuja plicata
GCATGACCCTGCAGTCTGGCCTTCGCAAACTTGACCCGATCAGGATCCTCAATATCTTCATACTCAAAATATTCTTCACATTCGTTGATCCAGTCAATCAACTACTTTGGGTTAAGATTCCCTGAAAATGTAGGAACCTCAATCTTAGGTCTTTTCCCAATCTTGGAAACGGCTCGGAAAAGCCTTTCTTCTTCTGGATTCAAAACTTTAACTTCTTCTTGATCATCATTTCCTTCTTCGGCTTCATCCTCACTTTCATTTCTAACATTAAGATTCATTCCACTGTGAATCTCTTCTTGCAATGCTCGCACTTGTCTCTGGAGATCTCTAACCTCAGGTGTCACAACACTAGCTCTTCCGCTATGTTCCCTTCATGGAGGCATTTTCACGATGCGCACTGAAACCCTAACCACAGTCCTGGTGCAAACTGCCTCACATTTGGTGATCTATTTATACACTTAGGAACTCCTGCTCTAATACCACTTGATGAAGGGTGCTCCCCTTAATGCTACAAACACATAACAGAAATAGAGAAGCAACAACAATTTGCAAGAACAGAAAATGGGCTTCTTATTATCTCCACAAACTTGGAATTACAAACTTTCAGAATTACAATATGCAAAGCCACATGGGCATTACCCTTACAATATTCTATAGGACAAAGCCTCGAATTATTACTCAGATCCACTCAGAACTGCCCTAGACAACACTATGGGCCTTCTTTATATAGGCAATTTCCACCGCCCGAGAAGGTTCCAGAAATCTAGCTATTAAGGCCGACTACCCTTAGCATTTAATTATTTTTCACTTTTATTACAAAAGGGTCGTCTTTAAAAATTTACAAAACATGAGATTAGGTAGCCCAACTTCCGGAAGCCATAACTTTTGAACCGTAGCTCCGATTGGCTATTATAACAACTTTTCGGAAAGGGGAGATCGCGATCTATAGTGCTTGACTCACGAAGCACTAGTCAGCCGGGAGTTCGACCTCGATCCAGAGCCTCTAAGGTCCTGAAAATTGAGATCAAAGGTTTTGCACCCTAAAATCTCAACAATAAATCCTTAATAACTTCGCCAATACAAATGATCTAGCAATGAAATTCAACTGGTATTCTTATATGACTAAGATGAACCTTCACCTGGAAAATTAGAACATTCTGAGTTCAAATGACCAACTTACTCAAAATAGTAATTTTCCAAAAATAGTAGCTTTGTACAAAATAGCCCTTATTGAATAGAAAAAACACATATTTTTGGGTGATGCAAGATTGCCCTTACACCCAAGATGCTCCTGCATCACAAACTAGCTTGGGCTCCAACCCTAAAGAAGATTTATTGTCTTACAAACACAAACCAAACTAGAATCAAAATTATTTCTTAACTGTATAGTTACATCTATTTATTCCAAGTGGTTAGTTCCATTGAAGTACAATCAGATATCTATTGCAATTCTCTTTGACCCATTTAGATGAGAAATTCAACCTTCACAAGATTTTCACAATTACTTCTCAAGTAATCCTTGGTTTCCATGTTCAATCCTTCTCTAGCTTAACCACATACTTTTCCCTAATTCATCAGCCCTTATATCAAGAACAAATTGACAAAGACTCAATTTTCAATTTCCATCTCATTGTGCGAATATAAATGATCGTGATCAAAGAATGTTAATCAAGCATATATTAGATATTTCATAACCACCTTGAGATCATAAATCTACCATAAAACATTTAATTGATCCCGCATAAAAATATTTTAATGATCAAGTCGACCAAGAACATAAAAATATCACCAACTGAATAAATCCTCCAAAATTGATCACAAAAATCGATGTGATCTTCCAACTTAGAAAGCATATAATCTTAGAATATCCTTAGGCATCATGAAGTGCAAACAACTATTAAATTCTTCCTAGCTAATGGATTTGTCAGCATTCTATGCTATCCCTGAAGAACATGGTCACCTTCCTCTGTAACACTATAAAATATGCTGCAAACCTTCTAAATAATGAAACCTTTAAATCAAAGACATATAACCATGTCCTAAACATATCCCTAGATATGGGACAAAATATCTCAACCTATGTATGTGTTTGAAGCCAATATTTGTAACTCTATTACACTAACAAATAGAAAAGTAGCTAATCACCATCTGTGATATCATAAATTACTCAAATCATCATATGAACACCTAAAAATTGACATGGACTTAATAAACAACATTTAAATCATCTCATGAGGTGCGCGGCTCCTCATCCTTAGTAAAAGTTCCTTACCATGCCTCTGAACACACTATTCCTCTAGAAAAGACTTTGTAAAAGATATGTTGACATCAATGAAAACACATCCAAATTTCTAAACACTTTTTAAATGATGGGAGGTGGGAGGGAGTCAAAATACATGTAATTAGCAAATAATTTTACTCATCCTCAGTCATTGTTCAATATAATGGGTAATGCAATTATTCTTAATTGTAGTAGACCAACTAATATTGTGTTTTAAATAGTTGTAGTCTAACTTGTGAATTAAAAATGCTATTGCAAATGTTGAAAAATTGCTCCACACTAGTCCTTTTAAAAACTTAGGATAATATAAAATACCATTAAACTGAACTTTGTAGTTACTTATTTTTTTTCTTAGAACTGTTCTATGAGTAAGATAAATTTTCAAAGACAATAAAATTAAAACCAAAACATAACTACCAATAATGAGTACAAATGAAGAGGTAATTTATCGACATGATACACTTTTAATTGGAGACAAATTAAAATTGATTCATAAATTAGATCCATATACACAAAAATTGCTTCTCTACATATACCCCTATTAATTATTTTTCATTCCTTATATTTATCGATGAATATAATTTATAAATGCTTAATTTTTTTCGAAAAATAAATGTAGGAAATTTTAAAGTGACCTTACCCTTTAAAAATAAAAAAATATAGAGTCAATAAAGTATAATTATCATCAACAAATAGAAGTCAGGTAACAAGAAACATAAAAGTTGCAAACTATCAAAAAATTATCCAAACTAATACCAAAATAATTGAGCAAAACAAATAAAGGACATACAAGAAATGGATAAAATAAGTAGTCTTTGTAATAGTTTCTTAAAAAATATCCATGAAGCCTTAACCATCTTCTTTAGAGAGTTTCCTTTTGTGATTAATCTCCTTAGCTCACTAGATTCTTTATAATTGAAAATAATTAAAGCACAAATATAAGGCCTTTTTACTATTTCCATTATTCTTGACCCTTTACAAGGTCAAGCAACCTTAATAAAACATTGAAAAAAGATTGATTCAACTAACAATTAAAAAATCTCTGATTTCTTCAATTTCCCTCTGCCTAAAATCTTTGTCTATCATCTTTCTTGAAATAATCCTTCTTTTCCCATTAGGAAGACATTGATATGGTTCCATGGGTTCTGTTTTCCTAAACCGTCATATTGTTTAGGCATGCTTCCTTTTCATCACAAGCATTGATATAGCTATAAAAAAAACAAAAAGAGTTCTCAAAGACTATCTCATACACCCAATCAACTAGTTTAGATTGTAAGGTGATCACAAAAAGGCACTGAAGAAGAATTGAAATATTAAACAGTAGATGAATATACAAAACAAAATGCGTAGAAGAATAAAATAAGTATTTATAGTGGTTAAAGAAAATTGCCTACATCCATGTTTAAGAGCATGGAAATTTATTACTAATTACTATTTACAGAAACCATACATTAACAGTAGAAAGCTAAATAATATTTAATACTAAAAACAAATCTTTGCATTAGAAGGTCAACAACTCACCAAAGGAGGGAAAACGCTTGGCATTCATTTATTGACAATCTCTTACTTGAAGGCCAACTGGAACAATCCTCAAAGTTAATTCCCCCACTAAAATTATTTTGTCAAATATTAACCAAACTAAGAGACGCCTTACAGAAGTCAAACTTCTCTTTGGAAACAAATTTTGTTAAGGCAACAGTTAGATTGACCTTTTTGTCAATTTTTGCGACTTGTAACTTCCCCTCTTCTACCACATGGTGAATGAAAGAAAATGATTATCAATATTCTTAGAGAGAGGTGAAGATGAATGATTGTTAGACATAAAAATAGTGCCATGACTATCACAAAATAGAACACAATCACTTTGTTGACACCTCAAATCACCAAAAAAGTGTTGTAACCAAATCATTTCCCTAGCACCTTCAAAAGAGCAATGTATTCATATTTGGAAGAAGAAAGAGAAATGGTATGTTTCAACCTGGAAACCCAACTAATAGAAGCTCCATAAAATATTAAAGTATAGGCAATGGTAGATTTGTATTTTTCTGAATCTCTTCCTAAATCAGAATCAATAAAATATTGTAACTATATGCTATTCCCACCAAAACACAAAGAATAATATGAAATACCTTTAAGATAACTCAATATCAATTTGACTACCTCCTAATGGGGTTTGTCAAGATTTCACATGAATCTACTCACAACTCCCATTGCATGAGCAATGTCTAGATGGGTACAAACCATGACATACATGATACTGCCAACCACTGAGCAATAGGAAATTCTTTTCATGAATCCTTGATCTTCTTGTGTCTTGGGAAACATATCAGAAGATAAATGCAAATTACTAGAGAGAGGATTTCTATCATCTTTACCACTAGCCACACCAAATCTATCTACAAATCTATCAATGTATTACATTTGAGATAATCTAGTCTCTTTTTTTTTTGTGTGTACCCTGAATAATCATCATCTCGATAACTTTCTTTATAGCCCCTAATTACTTCATTGCAACCCTACTAGCTAATTCTTTCTTCAACTCACCAATAATCCATATACAAGAACTGACTACCAACATGTCATCAACATTAAGCAAAAGAACAAAAAACTCACCATTAGGAAGTTGTTTGTAGAAGATGAATGGATCTGAATCACACCGTATGGAGTTACTATCATCCATAAAGTGAAAGAATTTAATATATCACTTCCTTAGGGCTTTCTTCATTCAATACAAGCTTTTCTTCAGCCGCCAATAAACATTTTCCTATCACTGTTGGAAAAATACTTCACTTTGCTCCATATACAACTCTTCATCAATATCACTATGTAAGAATGTAGTCTTGGCAAAAAGTTGTTCAAGTTCAAGATCCCACATAACCAAAAAACCACATAACCAAAAAACCCGAAAATGCTTAGATTGTAGTCATTCGCACAACTAGCGATAAAATCTCATCAAAATCGATTCCTTTCTGTCGAGAATACCCCTTGAAAACTAGTCTTGCATGATATTGTTTCGTGCCTCAATCTTCTTCTTTTAATTTGTAAAACCATCAATTCTTCAAAGATTTTTTATTTGATAGAAGCTTCACTAAATCCACAGTATCATTATCCTTTAATGAATCAATCTCTTCAAGCATTTCCCCCCTCCATTTTACTCAATCAACTACCTTGCACACATCCTTATAACTCACTTGTTCAATGTGATAAGAAGTTGAAGGACTTCCTCCTTTGGATATAATAATTCAATAATCTGTAAACTCGATTGTGAGTTACCATTCTATGGTAGACCTCCTTAGTTGAGGTTGTGATCTCTATAGACTATTTTCAACATGATTCCCCTTTTAGGTACAAATTTATATTTCGCAGATGTCTTTATTATTTTTTTGGAGAGACTTCTTATGAAATGTATCATATTTCTCTCTGAAACTTCTGAGACTTTTGTTAGAGAATCCTACGTATCCAATGCTTATTGTAGGAAGAGACTAATCAAGAGGAAACACCTCTACATCTTGTAGTAGAGAGGAAGAGATAGGCAACATAAGAATCGAATCCAAAAAATGGAAATCAAAAGACTAAGAATTAAATACCCCATGTGAAAAGAATATTTGTTGTGAATGGTGTGCCTATTTATTACCCCTTGACCTACCCATGTCCATGGGTCAATTAAGGAATAGAGACTCCTTAACACAATTTCCATGCGAAAAAATAGGTGTAGTAGCAAGAGTATTCCTTTGTTAATTTATTCGGAATGTATGTGTTGTGTCTCCAAAACTAGTGCATTGGCTATAAACAAAGCCTTGACCATCATGTCCTTGACTATCGTGGCCTATAGAAAATGGGCTTGAGTGGAAGAAGTCCACATCAGAGTATGACCCACACACCTGTCCATCATGGAAATTCTGTTAATTCACCGTGATTGAAACAAATCATAGCAACTATGATGCGCTTGTACAAATCCCGTGTTATTAAGAGCATGAGTTGTCTCGAGTCGACTCTCATGTGCCTCCGTAGTTACTCCCTCAAAGCAGACATCTCGATGTATACCAAGACCAATTCCACTTGAAGATGGAGACGTAGAAGATGGTGATGATATAGGAGTATGAACTAAAATAGAGGTGGGTGTGAATTGAAGTGGAATTGCGAGTATATGTCCCCGTGAAGAGATGTGTAGAGAACCATTACCATTATTAGCAATATCTATTAAAGGTATTTATTAGTTAATATCCCTTTTCTCGTCGTTCAATCTTGGAAACATTATTTCATTAAAAACCACATCTCTACTTGGAATGATTCTCGTATAAGTTTAACTCCATAATCTGAACCAAACTTGATCCTCTCCAAACCTAGAAAATATACACTTCTCTGATTTGGTATCCAGCTTGGCCCTCTTCTCCTTAGGAACATGTACAAAAGCTTGACATCCAAAAATATGAAGGTGTGAGTATAAAACTCTTCTTTCCATCCATTCTTCTTATGGAATACAAAAATTCAAGTGATATGAAGGTCTCCAGTTGATTAAATACACTATTGTATTAGATACATAAAATTCATAATTCTTTTCCTAAACCAACATTAGAAAGCAAACATCGAGATTTATCAAGAATTTCTTTTATCGAGCCTCTCAACTACGGCATTCTCTTGAGGGGCAAACGGAATAATTTTTACTCTTTGAATACCATTATCTGCAAAAAAAACTAAAAAAATTCTCCTCCATTATATGTTTTTAAACATTTGATTTAGTGTTCGCTTTAATTTTTGATAAGGGCTTTAAAGACTTTGAATTTAGAAAACATGTTAGATTTTCTAGAAAGAATAAAAATCCAAAATTTTCTTGTACAATCATCAAGGAAAGTAATAAATTAGTTTGCACCTCCCAAATGAGGTTGCCACTTTAGGGCCAAAGAGATTTGAATGTACTAGTTCAACTGGTGTCAAGTCATCTTGTCATTTATATCCTTCAAGAAGCTGACCCGCAGCAAATTATCATAAAGGCAATGTTCAAAAAACTCCAAATCAATTCATTTTAGACCCGGTAGTTGTTCTTATTTGAGCATGACCTCAAGTTCTTGCCTACTCATGTGCCCTACACTTTGATGCGAAATCTCCACTTCACTGTCCACAAGAGTCATAGGAGCTCCCACTTCAATGAAATTCTCTAAAACTTATAAAATACCAACTTTATTACCCTTGGTAATAACCATGGAGCCTTTTATTACATTCCAAGCATCTGCAAAGAAGAAAGTATTGAACCCTTGTGTGTAGAGATGACTCATAGAAATCATATTTCACTAAGTTTGGGAACATGAATAACATATTTTAAGAGTCGTTTACTTCCTCTTTGAAGTTGTAAGACAACATCACTTTTCCCAATTATCTCACATGCTTTATTGTCTCCTAGAAACACTTTCACAAACTCACTTTCCATGTAGTTTGTGAAATACTCTATACATGAGGTAGCATGGAAAGAGGCTCCATAATCTAACAGCCAAGAATATGAAATGGTATCATATGTTGAAAGGATTAGAACATTGCCATCCTTGTCATAAGCCACATTGGCTTCGTTGTTCCACACTTTCTCTTGTGCCTTTTTGTAAGACCAGCAATTTTTCTTTGTGTGTCTAGCCTTACAACAAAACCAGCAATCTCCATTTTGTCCCCTAGACTTTGATCTTTTAGCAGATTTTGATCTTCTCCTATCACCTCTATCACAGCATCTTCCCCTGCTGTCAGTGATTACCATGGTTAAGGCATCACTACATGAGGGCTTTGATTATTTCTTCTCACATCTTCACTCAGAAGAGTAGCTGCAACATCACCAAACACCAATTTGTTCTTGCCCGACACCAAAGTGTTAATCATTTTTAGGACTCTATCCCAGCTGCTTGGTAAAGAAAATTAAAAAAGGATAATTTTGTTCTCATCATCTTGAGTCATACCAATTGAAATTGCTTGATTGATAAGGGCATTAAATTGGTTGAGGTGATTATCACTTTTTCATGTTGAATACTTTGTTTGCAGTTGATGCTATTGCATACATGGTTTTAAGTTTATCCCACAATTCCTTTGTTGTCTTCTCAGCCATGACATTGAAAAGAACATTACTAGATACTGAAACGATATTGTCGCCCTTGCCTTCTTGTCCATCTTTTCCCAATCTTCACTCATTCTTGAATTTGGCTTTTTGGCTTTCCCTTCCAGCTCAAATGAAAGATTTTGTTTAATTAATAGTGACTCCATCTGCGCTTTCCATACACCAAAATTTTACCCTGCCAATTTCTCTTTCTTCGCATCCTCCATTATTCTGAATATTCTTTAGTCAATTTCAATCAGCTTCACCCAAGCTCTGATACCATTTGAAGAGGAATCGAAAGATTAAACAGCAAATGAATATACAAAACAAAATACACAAAAGAAAAACACTAGTATTTATAGTGGTTCATCAAAATTGGCTAAATCCCCTTTTAAGAACCGGGGAAAATTATTATTAATCTCTGTTTATATAAAACCATAGATTAAACAGCAGCAAGCTGAAGAATATTTAATACAAAAGAACCTTTAAACTAGAAGGTCAACCGCCCACGGAAAGAGGGAAAACACTTGGGCTTCACTTATTAACAACGTAGCACCTCGTCTACTACTATACTTACACAGAGCAAGTGTTTCCGAAATTTCGTAACAACATCAACCATCATAAGCTAGGTTTCTTCCTCACTGTATCACAATGCCAGCCTAGCAAGCCTAGCCCAAAGAGGGACCTTATTGACACATCATTTCTTAAGATCGAAGCTTGCTGCCCATCTTAAAGCAATAAACTAACATAGTCAGGAAACACGATAAGACTTCCTTAGGGAGGATTCGTATGCAATAATCGCGTTTTTAAAAGGGGAATAAAAGCCCTCCCTCGTAACAAAATAATTCGAGATGGCTTCTAGTATTCCATTTTCTAACAATATTTGACCTAGGTATCATAAATTGTCCAAGAAGCAGAAATTTGTACATGGCTCTATCAACGAAAGATCAAACATATAGAAAGGAAAACCCTTACCATGTAGAGGAGCAAAAGACAGGCTTGAAAGGAAGGCAAGCAGACGTTTGGCAGAAGTTGTGAAAGATTTTGCCGGTTTTCCAGAAGCATCAGGCCCGAAAACAGAACCAAGCTCAAACACCAGGCCATGCCCACCAATGACAACACGATTGTTGCAGACGTTTTGAATGCCCACCAAGGGCATTCCAAACGTCTGCAACAATCTTGTGTTGTTAGAAGGGCCCGAAACCGTAACTCCAAGCAAAATGAAGCCTCAGCTAATCACATCTCATATAAGGGGAATTGGATTTAATCCATTCTTAATCCATCTTAGTTTGAAATTCACCAATAGGATTCGTATTAGTATAGTTATTTGTAGGAAATATCAATTGTAGTATTAAGCCAGATCAGCTAAAATTAGTAAATAACCTTTCAAATTTCAGTTTATTTCATTCCCAATCACTTGAACAGTAAGTGTTCCTTACATAAAATAAAATAAATAGATAAGAATCATGTAAGCGCTGTCATGATTAGCAGAACGGATAAATTGGGAAGAATAAGCAGCAACTTTAGTCTGAAATTAGGTGCTTTCTAATCAAAGGGAATATCATCACAGGAAATATTTGGTGCAATCGATACAATGTGTAATCCACGCGACCTGTGGTATTCTGTAAATGTCATATCCTTCTGATAGACAAATAAAGTTACATTATCTTGATAAAAGCAATATTTAAAGTAAAGTTGTCTTATCGAAGCATCCCACAACCAACAGGTTGCGGGACTGATAAAATTACTGAGATTCCTGAGACAATACCAAAAAATGGTGCAGTGAAGAAGCAAATTATTTGCTATAGTCTTCTGTCATCATTCCTTGTAATGGATGTCCTGACATTATGTGGAGATATTGAGGACATCGTTCTCCAATAATCGAATATCGTCATTCTCATCTTTACACGCACTTATTCTTTTTAGCTATAGGAAATTAACTTTATTTGAAAAAAACAACTTAATTACAGCTTCAATCATCTGTTCAAAATTAATTATTCAGGTCATTTTAATAATTTAATTTTAAACGTTTTTTAAAACAAAAATACAGTTTAAACATACTAATATTAAATTAAATATTTATGAAAAATTAATATAGATTTAACTTTAAGATTATTTGTCTGGATGAAATTTGTTATTTATAGATCTGAATATGTAGCTTATCACCTAAGCAGTATTACTTCTTCTTGAGCAAACTTGGTATCCATTTCTATTTCTCTTACAACTCGAAAATACTAATTGTCTTTATACGGGTCCGCTATTACCCTTTGAGAAATATATTCTTAGAAATGTGATATCAAACAAAATTCTTTGAAAAATGATAACATATATATATATATTTTTTATGATGGACTTATAAAGGATAATAATACATTGTGTTACAAAAAAATGTGGTTGGTGAAGACACATAACTTGAGAATCTAAGTTAGAAAAAGTTGAAAACAAAAGACATAAACAGTTGAAATAGGCTCCTAGCTGTAACATAACTTACTATAATATTGCCAAATAGGAACACAAAACACTTGAAACTAGGTGGAAGGTGGCCAATGGAACTTTTTGAGACCATGTCTAAGATCCACAATTTGTACAGTATTGTAGCTAAATTCTTGAGGCTACACTACTCAAAATCTTGCTACATATTGTGTACAACCATGGCTACAATCACACTATATGGAGGATGTAGAAGCTCCTACAAATGTCCAACTTAAAAAATGACATTGTAAGATTTTTTGCCAGAATTGTATAAGCATATTAGTGAATCTCTACATTGGAAGCAAATAGAAAATAGGCATATCTAAATAAGAGAGCATATTATTGAACCCACACAACCATGTTCTAGGATAAGGAGATTAGCTAAAAGAACTTGCCAATGTTGAGTGTCATGATTCAGTCATCTTATGATCTAGTGTAGAACAAAAGAATTACAACTCTTTAAAAATATTACATGAAACAAGTGACAAGAAGAATTAGAGACATTGGTGTAGAATGTGCCATGGAAAATGAGAGAAAATTGAATTGAAGTGTGGTTATTAAAATATACTGTTATCATTTACTTCATTTTCAAAGAGAAGATGAGAAGTGTAAGTGATCGTTTATTAGGTAGACCACTAGGAGATTTTACATAAGCCACGCGTATACATTACGGCGTTTGTAATTTTAGAATGGCGCTTGAAAGAATCAAGATAAATCAAGATACTATATCTAATATTTTTAGTATGTCTTGTAGTAGCTAATTCCAATTTTATATACCATGTGATACTATACAATGTTTCTTAGTACTTGTTGGATATCGAAAATTCAAACCAGGGATTAGGTAAGTATAAAAGCTTTATAGCCATGTCAAGGGGATTTGGAAGAATTTTAATTCATTTCTTAAAGAAACTCAAAGTATGACCCAAGGATATTGAACAACACAATTATTTGGACGTGACTGAACTAGAGAACAACAAATATAGTACTATTTAATTATAGAACCGCTATGAAATCTATATTGTTTAATCAATACACACCCTTTTTTTATAAACTAAAGTCATAAGGACCACTATATTTTCTTTTTAATTGTAGTTGTTTTATGAATTTCCTTTAGACTCCTTGAGTATGTGGTTTGGAATTATTTTTTCTTGTTAGAGTTTCTATAAATTTCCTACAATAATACTAGTATGAAATACCCCTAAGTGTCAACTTGTCTTGTACTTTTTTCTTGGGTGTTTTACTCTTATTTTACATGCTTTCTAGTCGATATTTTTTCAAGGGCATAAATACAATATTATCATCATTATATATATACATTCAACCTTGATTCTTCCATTATCCACAAAGCTCTTATGCTTTCTATTAAGCTAATATATTTCAATCCCTACAACTATCATGCCTTCAATCATACCTAGGATAAAAGAATATTAATTATATTTTTTTGTTATATTTTAAGATTCATGTGGGGTGTAGTCATGAATTATTTTTTCAATATTAGGTTTCTTTATCAATCCCACGTAACTATTTTGATGTGTGAATTTGGGAAGGCTTTTCAAATTTTCATCATCCTTTTTGTTTTTTAATTTTATTTTAGTGACAATATGTTTTCTACTTGAATAGTGATTGAATTTGCTCTTCATTCATTTACCAATTTCATTTAGTTTCACATTTTATATGTATGTTTTTTGTGTATTTAAGGTTTTACCTTAAATATTATCGACATCTAGAAATTGGTTTTAGTATGATTCTACTATAAATTTCATTGTTTAGTTTTCATGCTTCTAATGGATTTTTTGATGTCCTAGTCTTGGTAATTTATTTTTTATTTTGAACCTAAATATATCCAAATATATGCATTTTATGTAATTTAGCAATTATTTGATATGATTTTAATTTATTGTAAATTTAAGTAAAAACTAATATTTTTACCCGAGGTGAGCCATTCTATGATTTCTTCCATCTCTCTCTCTTATTTATAGAGTTTTTCCCCTTCTCATGAAAATTGTTTTTGTTGTTGGAACCTCTTGTTTTGGTTGTTGGAACCTCTCTACTCAAGGCAACTATGCACATAAGTCTCTCACTTGGTTGTGAGAAGGGAAAATGATAAAGGGTTCTAGTATTTGATTCTCAACCTATTTGAGACTTTTAAGAGGAATATATGAGTGGAAATAGGAGGTGCCACTAACTAGTTTGATTCTTAAAAATTCCGTCAACTAGCTTTTATTATTTCACCTTTGTATAATTAAAGAACTTATAGAAAACTATATTGATGGGTCTATGATGTGTCGTAAATTTGATTAACCATATTCTCCTCATAAACCCACTACTATTGTTATTCTTAATTTAATGATTTTTTTTATTTTTTCTTATGTTCTACACTATTGTCTTTTATAGACTTCACAAAGTGTAACTTTTCAAGCCCACTCTTTTTTATGAATTTGTAAACACTATTATATAAATGATAATATAAATACTTATTCATTTAAAAAAAGGGATCATATAAAACAAGATAGAATTGTTCATGTTATATATATATATATA
>MU225442.1:1944749-1966116 GCA_018584345.1 Thuja plicata
ATACTCATCCCAATGGAAATACCATTGATGACATCAAAAGAATGAGAAACAAGATGTGGGTAAAAGCCACAAATACTGAAGGTGCTAGTTCAAGCAATGCAAATGGTGACACCCCATCCACTGGATCGGGTGACATCACTACATCTAACTAGATTTCACAAGTAAGCATGGAACTATATTATCACACATTTTATTATGCATCAGTTCCATTACACATAGTTCATATTGTTATATAGGCATAAATCAAGATGCAATATACTGTTACTTGATAATCTACTATAAAGCTATCATCGGTTTATTGGGAACAATATGCATCGGTGAACACACACAGGAAAGACATGTAATACTTACCAGAATATATCGGTCATAACACAAATTGTATGTAGCCTGACAAGTATCGGTATACACTAAATCTACAAAAGTTGTTGTCGCAATATTACCGATGATCATTGGTAAAGCCTCCAACACCGCTAAGCTACCTTGACGCTTTACAAAGACACCGAAGGAGTTATGAATACATTTACCGATGGAGACAGTCTTCATAAACTGACGAAGTTGGTAAGCATTAATGACAACTTAGGGCACCAAAAGTATAAAAGCCCGACGGGTAAGCTCATTTTTGCACTCGCAATTTTCGAGCAGAGTAGAGCAATTTTTATGCAGTTTGAGAAGCGACCCAACAGAAGGAATCCACGAAGAATTTAGATTTTAAGGAGATCACAGACATTTAGTAAGTTCCTTTACTCACCGAAAAGAACTATTTTGATTCAGGAAAGCCCTAAATTTCATATACGATGGCATCTATGTTTAGGGTAGAGAAAATCTAGGTCAACAAGACAAAACCTTACTGACTTGTTAAAAGAGGGGCATGTGCTGAACCAAAATATAAATTACATCCTGAGATAGCCTCTCAACCAGACGATTCTGGAGCACTCTCCTGAATCCCAGCTAGGGTTTTATTAGTAGAGGATGTTAGGTCATTTATACACCGTAAGATCTCAGAGATAGGAGATCTAGACCTAGAAAATGCCTATAAGGCACTTTGTGATGATGGAGGCAAGCTCAAAGAAGAGCATAGACACTTAGAAGTCAAAGGTTTGACAAATGCACTTCATTTTCCAAAGGTTTTTAAGATAGAATGGATTAAGATTATTTTGAGCAGAGTACATAACAACGCTTTGTGGTTAAACAAGCCAAAGGCTATAACAAAAGATGTTATACATGCAGTAACATGATATCCTACAACCGAAAAACCTCAAGCTCATAAACATCCTTCTATTGCAGAAGTGGAAAGGTTAACCGGTGCTAAATCTGACAAGAGGGCACTAAAAGTAAACACTATCACCGACGCAGAGCTAAGATTTGGTGCTTGTGTGGTTGGATATAAAATATTTCAAGCTAGCAGAATGAACAACATCTCTTGCACAGCAATGAGCACAGCATACAAGATCATCAAACTAGGGAAGAAGATGGATCTAGCAGAGATCCTACTACATCAATTTGAAGAGAACATGTGCACCATAAGGTCCTCAAGGACAAACACATGTAAGTTTGGTTCCCTTATAATATTTTTTTTCTTCTACTTCAAAGAGTACTTTCCTTCAATTGGAAAAATAACATGGGACACCAGTAGACCTATTACCATGTAGATTAATGAATACATTGAAACTCTAGGCACAGATTTTGACAATGTTATGCATGAATACTTTAAGGCAATCAAGGATATGCTACAAGAAAGGAATAGGATTCCTAAAATCCTTATTGAAGAATATAAAGATGACATTTGTTTTATGGTGGACACTGACTTCACCTACATTCAAGCAGTAGTTCCAAGGAAATCTTGGTTAGAAAATCTTGATTATGAGATCAAGACTGGAATAGCAACAGAAGTAATAAAAGCATTATTGAATGAACCCATTGACAACAAACAAATGAGGTTTGGTACTTGTGAGGAAGCCAAATAGAAAATCAAGTCAACACTTGTTGTCAAAAAGGCTGTAAAGCAGTCTAAGAAAATGGTGAAAAACCTAAAGAAAAACTTGAGCATATCTTCTGATGGAGAATATGAAGAACAAGGTAAGGAGGAAGAATAGAGTAAGGAGGAAGACACTGAGGAACAACTTCCCATCTATGAAATAGAAGAGATACAAGAATCAGAAGAACAGAAATCTGATTCACCGCCTCCTCCTCCAACCAAAAAGTCTAGTACAAGAAGCCAAACGACTAAAGATACTAGTCCAACACCTATGGTAAAGGGCAAGGTGTAAAAAAGGAAACCTGCACCTACAAAGGTAAAACCACCACCTAGGGCACCTGCAAAGAGGAGAAAATATGTTTAAACAGATGAAGAACAAGAAGATACAGCAATGGATGAACCTGATGCTATCAGACTTGCAAAGGAAAAGGCAAAGCTTACTTCACCCACTGAAGATATCGATGACATATGTAAGTACATCTCTTAATCTGCATCTATTGGACACCCAAAGATTAGAAAATGGTTAAGATGGGATGCAGAAGAACAAAATAAGATAGAAGATGCACTAATTGAAAAAATGTGTAGACATTATTATGTCCCACTACACTTCAAAAAACAAGAAGTTCCACAAGAACTCTTGAATAAGATTTCTTCTAGATTCACTTATGCACTTCACGAAGAGAAAAGAATTAGAGAAAGAGTATTGGTTTCTCTTATGCCTGATTCTTCAAAAGAAGAAATCAATGAAGTGATGGAGAAATACACAAAGAAATTCTCACCAAAGATGAGAGCTTACAAATTTCTTCAAGAAAAACTTATAGAGCTGGAGGAAGACACTCAAAAAATGTGGATTGGTATACTAAAACCTATAGAGACAATCATTCCTACAAAGAAACCTATCAACACAGTAGGTCACTCAACAATTGAGTTGGAAAATGAAGTGCACATCACAGGTCATAAATAAACAGATGTTATAGATGAAGATTGGTCAAAAGATTACCAACATGATCAAGCACTAAATAGTCCCATCCACATTACCTTGGAGGATGAAGAAGTTACCAAAGAAGATCTAGCAATTAAGGGTAACTTAGATGTGGACATTAACGATGAATCATGGTTAGACAACATTGTCAACACCAATACAGGTAAAGACCCTGCAGTAGAAATCCAAAAATATGAAGACATAAATGCTACTGTAGAGGGTAAGACCGATGAATAGGACAAGGCTATTGACACTGCAACTGTCAATACACTGACTAATATGAATATATTGATAGATTCTATCGATATATAGTCTAGCCAGGAAAAATCATCTAAGAAAGATGACAATATACCCAAAGATACGGGTACAGATGAAAATAAAGAAGTGGCATCAAACACTTCAAAGGATACCTATACAGAAATGCAGGATGCCACCAATGAAAAGAAAGAGCAAGAGGAAAATAAAATGACAAAGGACACTTCAAAGCCGATTGAAGAGCAAGGGAAGAGTGAGGAAGTAAACAAAAGTGAGGTCATGAAACAAAAAGAAGATTCGTCTGTTGACACACCCAAGGTTCATGAGGAGACGTCTTCACAAAATTGCCTGGTGATCACAGAACAAGTACAAAAGGATGCCTCAACATCTTTACACTCACCAACAAAATCTACACAATCACAGGCTTTGCAGATGGTATTACATCAATCTTCCACCACCAGCCAACCAAAGAAGAAGAAGAAGAAAACAGAAAAGAAAGATATACTGGCGGTCACACTTGATGAAGTCATTGAAGTACCAAATTGGGACATCACCACTTTGGACAGTGATAAACTTCAAGAGTTTGGAGTACTTTGTCAACAAAAAGCCATACAAATGAAGATGATTAAAGAACATAGAGAAAACATGGCACTTGAGAAAGCCAAAGAAATACTCCAACAACTGGTTCCAGAAGTGAAAATTGATGAAAATGCTTCAGTTAAGGAACAAATTGTTGTTCTTATCGATGCTATATCTGAGCAAGGGATAGAAGCTGACCAAGCAATGGAAGAAAAAGTAGAGAAGAAATATCAATACAAGCTAATTGATAAGATAAGCCAAGAAGTGGCATTGAACAAGGTCAAGCTCAACGAACTTAGTGATGAACTGGAGCCAATGATTATTGAGGCAATATCCTTAGTTTAGAAAATGTGCACACTTGACAAATTTGTAAACGAGAACAATGAGAAGCTTGCAAATATTGATGAAAATTTCACTAAGAGTGCACAAAGCCTAACCTCAAATGCCGAGAGCATAAAGGCACATCATGACATAGTGATTGAGGAAAACAGGCTGAGATAGGAAATATGGGATGCTGATACCCAATTCAGAGGTGAGATCACAGAACTCCAAGCTCATATCTTACCAAATCTCACAATTCTTCAGCAACATATTTCAGAAGCTAGAAATCTTATAGCAACCCTGGAGATGTCTTTCGTAGACAGCATCTATGATATTCATGTAAGAATTTCACTAGAGCACATGGCTCTAGAAATGATGAAAGAAAAATGGGAGAAAATGATGGAGGAAGTCAAATCCTCACATTCCCACCTTTTTCAGAAGTTGTAAGTACCTTTGTCCTAAGCATCAAAAAGGGAGGAAAAGGCAATGTATATAGCTATGTACAATATATATATATATATATATATATATATATATATATATATATATATATCCTTTATCTTTTTGTTTCTTTTATATATCTATATATATATTTATATATATATACTTACACTTATTGACATATATATAGGGGGAGTCATTCTAATGAATAAGGAAGTAGTATACATAGGTGTACATACTAATATACTCAGTATGTTGCACATATCATATTTTTTATACTAATGTCAAAGGGGGAGATTGAAGACATTATTTTGCCCTTAGTATACTCAGAGGAAAAACACAGTCAGAAAGCATTACCGGCAGACAGCAGGCATCACCAGCGGTACACAAGTAGTATAGGTGAAATGCAAGTATACCTGACAATACAATGGATTTTGAGAAAAATGCTAAGTATAAATGTGACAAGCTTCACCGGCGAACACAAGCTTCACCAGCGAACACAAGCATTACCGGCGAACACAAGCATTACCGGCAACACAGTTTCCAGAATCAACCCGACAGGAACAGACAAGCATACCTGATGACATGTTTAGAGAAAGGAACACCAACGATAAAAAAAACTAACCATCATAACCGACAGATAGATCAAGAACCCGCAAATTGTTGATCTAAGTTTTACACGTCGATTAAAGCAATGCAAATCTATTTATAGAGTTTTATTTTTTGTTTTAAATCAGATTAGATGATCACACATGCTTTATGTAAATGCTTTAAAGCATCCTAATGGATCTAAATCATATCTAACTACAGATTAAGATCAAGTTGTATATCTTGAATCTAGAGTTAACGTGTAATTGCGTGAATCAAGAATTGAGCCTAGATTAGTATAAATAGATTATCGTACTCAATTGTGAGTACATGAATTCTTAATTATTGATAGCCATGAAGAGCATCTAAGGAGCAGAAGGCATAATTCATGCAAAGATCAGAAACAGAGTACATCAGTTATCAAGTACACACAGAGGCTACCGATGAGCAGAAAAAGGTAATACTCAATCATGGAAGGGTGATTAATAGTATTTCTGGAGCTTTATAGGATCTGTTCATCAGCAATTAAATATTGCATTTATCTTTAGATCAAAGAATTATGTAGTTGCATTCTAACAAGTGCATCACATCTAAAATCCTTTTGTAGAAGGTGGACTTAACTGTCCTTTGTAAATCTCTTAACATAGTGCACACTTAACACTGTTGGTAAGGCTTCATATGAAGTAGATCTTAACAGGTCTCCAATGTAATACTCCTAATAGGGTAGGTCATCAGAAGTGACCAAATTGTAAGCCTTAACCAGCTCTTCTTATCTATAGATAGTGAAGTTTTTGGGTAACAATCCCCACCGCAGTTTTTACTTCCTTAACAGGAGTTTTCTATTATACCATATCTTGTGTTATGGATTGTCAAATTTCATGTATGTTTATTTTACTATTACACATCAAATGGAATGTATGATATGATTTCATATACATAAAGAAAGATGAACAAATAGATAAGTTGTTTTACAAACTGATGACTAAGGGTTAATGGGCTAACCAAGAAAATTTTTAGAGGTACTGATTCACCCCTCCCCTCTCAGTACATCATCTCAATACAATTCCAACAAATAGTAGAAGATATATTTCGTAATCTATTTACATAACTAACTATTAAACTTATATTTTAATACATTATATAACATAGAAGCTTTATTGGAGACAAAAGCAATTACTATTAAACTTATATTTTGATTAATTATATAACATAGAAGCTTTATTAGAGAAAAAAAATACTACAATGAATATTTTGAAATAAAATTTCATCATTATATAATCACTTTGACTAGATTTTAGATTTCCTTAGTGGTTTTAAGATTAGAATTGTAATTAATGAGTAGCCATGCTTAGAGAATTACATTCCAAGTTAAAAGTCATTACAACTAGTTTATGCCATTATAGGAATACATTAGAGAAAGTATATAATATATGAGGAAAGTGGAAAAAAAAACATGAAAAGACTAACATGTTTTTGTGTATTATAGCTTAGTAGTTTTCATGATTTAATAGCCTTAAAATTTTAAAATTAATATTTTGCACACTATGCTTCATACTGTTCATTTTTTTTTATCATGCACAACTATTCATAATTTCATAATTAAACTTTCTTTTAAAAAACTTTGTTGATGCAGGAGCACCAAGGATACAATAACGCACCATTACCATTTTTTTGTCAAATTATTGTAATAAGGCCAATATAAGGCCATGTCAGTTCTTTTAAAGGATAAATAGGGTTAGTGTGTTCATTTGGATCATGTTGTAATGCTTTTGAGTCATTTTTTCACCATTAGACCTGGTAGACCCAGAATTGGTCTATTTTGATCAAAGTTTCTAACGTGCCCTTATTGTTATTTTTCTGACGAGAAACATATATCCTAGAAGAATACATATACCCTAGAAGAATTGATTGATCTAACTCGGAAGCCTATTGGAGGTAAAAATATAATGGTTTACATTCATTTTGAATGTGGTTATAAGTCCTTCCATTATTAATGATGAAAGAATGATCTAATTATTCCAAAAATGTCAATAAACCCTCCATTAGAAGGATTTGGAAAAGATTTGATGATAACTTTCAATTGAACCCTAGGAAAAATTTGGAACTCTTGTATTTATTAGCATTTTGAATGGGCATTAAAATAAATTTTTTCTTAGACTAAATTGCTATGTTTGTCTTTCATGAGGAAATTAAAGCCCTAGGAGATTGTAGGGTAATATTTTTGCATTTGTCATCATTTATGGCATTGCTTTGAATAAATATTGAGATGTGTATATTTTCCTAATGATGTAAGAGGTTAGGTAGAATAATAGGTTTCCTTATTGCATGAAAATAATCTTAAGGGATTTTTAAGTCTCTATTTGCAAGCCTTTCTCAAACTATCCTATGATAGTGATAGTTATAGTCACATTCAATTATGTTGATCCAATAAACTAGGAATACATGTTGTTAAGAAGTCATTGTTATTTATCTTAAAATGTTTTGAGGAACCTTTTATATCCATCGAAAGTTGTAGGAAAGAAAGTTAAATCATATTTGTTATTTCTTGGCATTGAAGGCATGTGATTGTCATAAAGTAGGATGTCAGATTAGACATGATGTTTTTGTGTTTGAAGAAAGTAACAAACTTTTGACATGTTATGAATGGTGAGAAAACCTTGTATTTTTGGGCTTGGTACTAATATTAGAATCTTGATTGTTTTTGAAGCATTTACAAGGAGTCACAAGTGTTATATCCATGAAATGTCATTTGGAAAGTAATTGTTACAATAAGTGATCAAAGTTTATGGGGTGATTACTTGTGTTTGATACTTCTTGTAAGGGTGTGGTCCTTTATTATTTTACAATCCTAGTCTAGATAAATAGTTGAAGGAATTCCTAATTCCAAGGTGCCTCCAAAGGATGGTATTTGTTTCAATCTCAATGATATTACGATTAGTCAATAGGTCTAAGCTTCTAATCCCATTTGAAGGTATTGTTGTAAGTTAGTGAGTTCCTATTCAATGTCAAGTTTGGTAAGATACTTGGGAATGATTTACTATCATTGGAGAGATGTAGTTGTCAAGGAGTAGTTTACTCTTTAATAATTCTCTAGGTGAGTTTTGTTACAAAACGAAGATGAAGATTGACCTTGTATCAATTTGTTTAGTGTGAATACTTGTAACTCTGCATCAATTTTTGTGAGATCCAATATGTTTAGTGTACTTAGAATAATTTCTCATTTAGAATCAAATATGAGATATTAACAATCTTATAAGGATGGTCAATAATGTAGGAAATTAATTTTTACATTTTATTCTATTTTTTATATATTTGTAATGCATGGCTAGGGAATTCACTTAATTAATACTTTAATTTTAATTTTTATACTTAATAATTATAAATTTTTTGTATCACTTACATATGATAGTGTAATTAAAATAGTTCCCTATATCATCGAGTATCATATGTACCATTTTATTATATTTATTTATAATCTTAATATTTCTACTATATCAACTCAAGATATTATCCAAATGTCCATCTAACATAAATCTAATAATAAATGTCATCCTATAGAGATTTTGTACTTGAGCTTAAGAAGTTGCTTATAAACTCCCAAACATTTGTTCTTCCATCTCTTAAAACATCTCCAACTTCTAAAGATATCTCAAATTTAAATACATAGTAATTTAAATTAAAATAGGCATGCTACGAACATAAATTACAATTCTCTTAGGTAAGGTCATGTTATTTCCAAAAGTTATGGAATAACTAGCTTAAGGAAACATGGTGAAGGGTAAATTAAAATTGCAAAATATTTAATCCTTGGGATAATTTCATCTCTAAGAGATGACCTTTGCTTCATGCTCTTTCTTCTTTTGCATCAATAGTTCTACGGTCCATATTTGTGGGTAGATCCTTGGTTAAATGGTTACCCCATCCAGTTGATATGTAGAAACTAAATTTTTATGAGGCTTCCTATGTTAATCCTGCCATATCATACATTATGATCGCTACTAGGATTATAAAGGGGAGGTTGTCAAATATTCTTACAAAAAAATTCACGTTGGATTAAAAAATATGGCTGAGATGGACATATTATATTTATGAATTGAAATAACATTATATCTTTATATTACTAGATTGGTAATGGTTGGGGATCGTATGGTTATTTTTTATGTTATTTCTAAGACAAAATCTAATTCACGACATCTACAATATCTCTTAGGTAAAGCTTTACTATAATTATTTCCTTAATTATTTTCATGCAGGTTGGGGGAATAAACATGAAAGACTACTAATTTTTTATGTCTGTAGGGAAAATTTAGTTTCTTTTGATTATGTCCATTTAAATTAGTAACACTTAGATTTTAGCCTTAAAAAGAACACCATGCCTTCCTTTCAGAGTTTAATAGGTGCTTAAGATGAACATGTGTATTATGCGACTGACATCCTTGTACTTATAGAGTGGACCTACCTATACCACACACTATCCTCTCGCTTGGCTCTTGTGTTCCTAGTGGCAAGAGAAATATGTTAGTAACACTTGAGTTTTTATTTTCGAGACTGAATCATTATTTTGTGAGAAAATTGGTTCTCACCCAAAATAATGGTTCATGCGACACTCCTTTGGTCCGCTATATAAATTGATGCTAGAATTTTGGTACACCCATAGTTTCCCTAGTGCCCACATTTGTGTATGGTATATTAAAATCTTTTTCTTTATAGGGAGAGGACAAAGATTGCATTTTTTGGTGGCGCAAAGAACCCTGAAGGTACCCCATTATGATCCAATTTTTTTAGTACACAAAAACCTCTAGTTGTTGACTCAAAAGGTTAGAGAATGACTAAGACATCCCACATTCCTTTAATTAAGATTGGAGATAGGATTTCCTTGGAAATTAATGATCCAAAGAATTTGAATTTTTATGTGCCTGATAAGTGTGTGTAATTGAGGGGAGCCAGTGTCACTAAATTTCTAGGCTATCCACTTTGAATAAGCGCAAATAGATTTAATCCAAGTGGGGATTCAACAAGCACTTTCTTGGTTAGCCATATTAATGTACATTTATTTTTCATAACTAGCATAGAATAAATTTTTTTGACTACTTTCTTTATTGTGTGTTTTCAAAACAATATATTTTCCAAATATAAACACATTTTTTATCAAAAAATGATAGTGTCTTTAAGAAGTCAGTCAATAGCTTAACTAGACAAAACTTCAAATTTGAAACATGTCAAATTATCACCAAAAACCAATAAATGAAAAATTTGTTCCACAAGTTTTATAACCATCCCACTACCAAGGTCATCTTTAAAAATCAAATAGGACCATACCAAATTCTTTTACATTATGAAACCTCTTTTTTAGGCTCGTTAATCATTTAGTATTGTCAAGTTAACTAGCTATATTAGACCTCTTTTGATCTCTCTATCATCAATCTTATCAAAACAATAAACTGTATCTCCATACTTCATTTAAATCTAGAGTTAAATTAACATAAAACCAATCCAACCTCAGGATCACGATAAATTAAGCTTTCTCCCTAACATTTCCATTTTTGAATAAGAAACAAAACCTTTTAGAAAAGGTGTCACTTTTTGTCTAAGCAATCACATCATATCTTTTTATCAAGGAATTTTTTTAATATTTCACTTCCATACACTTTTTTCGAAGACCAATGATCCGATCGCAAACAAGGAATAACCCATATGACTTGTTCTTCAATCCATTTCCTCCACGGGAAGGGAGAAAGGTCTTAACCCCTATGATGACACAAAAATTTTTGGTCTATTTATAAAGTTTCCTTGAGATGACACAACAACCCTTTGATCACTCTATGCTTCACAATCCCCAATACTAGTATCAATAATGATAAAATCCCAATGCCTTACATTTTTAACAAATACCACAATCTAAAGATAAATATAAAACCTACAATAGATAATTTGTGCCAAAATCATAATCTTAATATAAAATTCCATCTAGCTTATCATCTACTAGGCAATAGATACAACAACCTAATGTCAAAAAAATACCACCATCACAAACTGATAGCATCATGCAACAATTAAAAAATATGCAGACTCAGTTGTAAAATCTTCAAAGTCAAAGTGATCCAATGCTTTATATTGTAGAGGACTTATATCCCTACCATTTTGATCAATCAACCTATATGCCTCTAATCACATCACATGTCAATGAACATCCTCTTATTTCCTAAAATCTACCACCAAGGATTTACCAAACAAACTGAATTGCAAATGTGTCATCCTTTGGACAGCAATGAAGCATAATTAATAATTACCTTATTTTTCTACATGTTTAGTCAACAAATAACTTACAAAATTCAATTGTCAATTTTGTATCACCAACAAGATCACCCAAGTAGGAAGAATACCAATCTAAATCTTTAAAGAGTTTGATTCAAAAACTATTTCAGACACATGAACCTGTTGTTGATTAGGATCAAAATGATCTACCCATATCTAGAAATGGTATGTATTCCAGAAAAATAACACTAATGTCACATCTTCCTATCATGAAGAAGGTTTCCCTCAAGAAACCTCCATATTTCCCACCATTCCTTCATCTCTTGAAGAGCCACAAGAGTTATATTTTTTATTTCCATCGAATGATATATCGAGTGATGAGACCTCACAAGGTCTATCCATGATGGATTTCCAAGTTAATCCCTTTCATTATACAAGACCCTTTTACAATTTAATAATTCTAGATCTAATGCCACCATATGTTCCATTACAAGGTGAATGTATCTCTCAGAGTCCTATCCAAACTCATTTCATATGTGAAGACATTGAATCCTTCCCCAAATATATTGTACATATTATAATTCATCCCTCATTTCAAGAGGGTGATGAAAAGAATGAATAAACAAGTCTTGATATAAATCAAGATCAAGATCGGAACAATAAAAAAACATGTCTAGTTTTTTACCAAGAACCCATTTTTCTATAATCTTCTGACTATTCCACTATCTATTTACATTGTATCAATGAGGATTCCCATAGATCCCAAGAACAAAGTGTTCTTCCAAGTCTTATTGACCTTCCACTACCTATTCCTAAGCAAGATCGTGACATCCTATCCATTATTCCAAATGATTCTATTCATAGTCAAGGGAAAACCACCCTTAAAATGGAGTTGGATGATCCTCTTCTGATTAAAGATCAAAATATCAATCTACCTTTATATCTGTCTGAAGGATCCCACACCCCTTCACCTCCATGTCCTAATACCCTAGACCCTCCACAAGATCCTATCCTAAAAAATGATATTATCATTGCTTCTGTGTCACCTCAAGATTCTATTGGCCTTTGTAGTCCCCTGCATGATCCCAACACACATCTGCAAGTTGTTCCTAAACCTTATATATTTCAAATGGATTCCTCCACTTCCATTTAGTCTGGTTCACTCGATGATCTTAAATGTCCTCCAAAATCTATTAATGAGCCCACTACATATAAAATTGGTTCATCCACTTTCATTCTAGCTGGTATACTTCATAATCCTATCGTGCCTTACATACCTTCCCCACCTCAAAATGGACATACTTCGTGCTATCAAAGTAAATAGTATCCCTTTTCTAAGGTCTTCCAAAGTATGCACTATCAAGGAAAAGTTTTGGGCATCCATGAACAAGGAATATTAGAATCCCAAATAAAAAATCTAAAACAAATCATGGCCTTAGCTACATGGATCACACTTGAGATGTTTGTACCATTTATAGATCCTACATATCTCGATCTAAATCCATGCATACATTAAAACCTTCAAATATTTTATTCATCGTGGGTTCTTATATCCCTACATCACCTATCTCTATCACTTCTTGCTCACCATCCACCTATCCTACCATAATTATGATCAATAAAGGAACACATTCTTGAATTGTTTCTACCACATATCCACTTGAATCCTTCATATCATTCTTATCCACCCATAAATCGTAATACATTGAAAAAAACTTGGATGCAAATCAAAAAATACATAATTTTAAATTTATACATACATCTAAGGATCAACATATAGAGGGAAATAAACCCTCTAATGTAAGTAGTGCACAAACTAGTCTGGTCACATGGGGCTCAATGTCCTCATCTAGGATTCGTAGCGGTTGCGAGTGTGACAACTTGGGATGGAAATGTGAGTTGCAGGTAGCATCACACTCAGACTGGGAGCTTCACATTTTTAGTTGGTCCTTATGATTTCAACCATAGACTAATCCATGGAACCCTGCTACAATTGAAGAATTATTCTCGAGTTAGCTATTTTGTGAGTAACAAAATATTACTCCTTAGGTTGGCGGTTTTTCAATTTTGGATAGGATGATCGATAGAGAAAGTTCAATCCCCAATAATATCAAATGTATTGCATTCTAGGTATGTGGCATATAGTAGCAATTTTTGAGCTATCCATGAATACACGTATGTGATTATTAAGGTACTACTTTCCTTTCAGACTGTTACTACACTTCCACTTGTTTTTTTAAACTACTTTGAAGTAATGGACACATAAACGTGTAATATTTTTTCTTTAATTTGGAGGGAATGCCCTTGGATGGATAAATGGCCATGTGGAGCTTGACGAGTATGAAATGGATCTATTCATAGTTGCCTTAGATATTTATAATTGGGTGATGAATGAATCCAATGTGTTCTATGTCTACTAAGATATTAAAATATATTATAAGTCTTTTGTATTGGGAAAGGATTCAAGGTTTCTTTCTAGTTATTTCTCAGATGATCCCTTGAATCATTTTATATTTTATAATTAATATATAGTGTCCTACCCACTTTTTCTTTAAAAAAAACATGTACAATCTAAGAGAGAAAAATAAAAAGAACAATATGATCCAAGAACAAAAATAATCCAAATAAATGCAAAGGCCCATCAAAAAATAAAATAATCAAAGACAATGTGGGTTCCTAAACCCCTCAATGAAGCAATAAGTTTTAAAGATTCACAAAGAAGACAAAAGTTGAGAATTATGTGGATTCTCAAGTCCCTTGTAAAGGCTATGCATACTAAAGGAAAATTAGAATTGGAAATTAAGCTTCCAAATGATTATTGCAATCCACCATCAAAACATCTTCCAGTCACTTCCAAATCTGTTTTGAGTCCTTATGTCCCTAAATTCATATTCATTCCTCCATCAAAACCTAAAGATTCAAAATCTACTTTTCCTCCATTGCTCCACCACCCTTTAAGTTGTGTGTCTTTGATGATTTTTCTTAGACTTCCATCCACCCCAACTGAAATGTTCCATTATCCTAGCCACCATCAAACACCTATCATTTATCATCTTTGTTAGGAATAACTAAGAGGGGGGGTTTGAATCAGTGGCCTCAAAAATTTATCCTTTAAACTATAATCCACCAATCAATACACCTCAGATTATTAATTGCCTACAAGATGCATGCCTTGAAATACTTGAAATAATTAACTGTTTGTCTGTTTACCTTATCTGTCCTTATTCTCCTTGATTATCGATAAGCAGTAAAACTTATTTACCGATACTCAGTAAATATGCAGAGTATACCAATCAATCCAAAAATGCATATGTGAAATGTAAAACAATAAAGTAATAAACCATACACACATAACACATGGATTTTAACGTGGAAACCCTGTTAAGGGAAAAAACCACTGGGAACCGGCACCCCAAATTTTCACTCTTCTTAAGTGAGCCATGTTAGGAGCCAACCTTGTTAAAGGTTACAGACACACTGTTAAGTGCGACCTTGTTAGAGGATTTTTATACATATAGGTTATCACTTAGTATCTGGCATCTATCTTGCTACCATCCTTGAATCAACCTTCTTCTTAGACTGTCAATAGGCTTTAGGCAAATATTGCTACCATCCTTGAATCAACCTTCTTCTTAGGCTATCAATAGGCTTTATGCAAATTCAATGCTACTTTCATGAATCAACCTTTTTGGCAATCTATTAGGATATACCTCAATTATAGAAGACTATTAAGTTCTTCTCTGTTAAGAGACTTGATGCTTCAATGGTTAAACTGAAACACTATGACCTATTTCTAATGCAACTTTGAATTGTAAATTTTTAGATCTATTTAAGTACAATACCTCTCTGATCAATGTATCAATTTAATTCCTTTTGCTCCACACTTTCTGCTCTGTGATGTTGTGCTTCACTATTCGTCGGTGTCTGCAGAATTCTTTAGCTCTCCCTCAGTTTGATTGATCAAGATTGTATGAAGTTTATCCTTCACCAGTTTCTCTTTAGCATCCTCTTCCTATTCACTCCCCTTCTGTGTATTCGATGGCTTACAGAAATGAATTATGCTTGTCTCTTATATAGACATGATATTCCTAAATTCTTGATTCTTGATTCTTGGAGTTAAAAACAATCTAGCCAATTTGATTTACGAATTTAACTCCTGATTTATCTTGTAGTTATCTTCTTGCCAACTGTATAAATCTTCTTTAAATCAATTAATTAACCATGTTCAAATAAAACAAATAAAACAACCAGTTAAGTCTATCCTTAAACTCTGCCAGCTAGATATTTTGTCATTTTATGAACTCTCTTTTTTGTCGGTCAATTCTACAGTTTGTCATCAGTGACAACTGCCAGTTCCGTTACTGTAACTCCAGTTAGCTTTGGGATCTCCGTTCGTTGGGAAACACTGTCTCCTATTTGTCAGGCATCCTATGATTCTGCTTCATTGAGCAACACTGTCTTCTGCTTTTCAGGTATCACTGTGACCTTTTTCTCTGTCTTTACTGATTGTGTGCACTCCGTCAGTGTTGTATTGCTTAGTGAATACTTGAATTTTATGTATTGCTGAAAGCATAATCATTGTTCCATTAATTCTCTAAATTCTTTGGCATTATGTACATGACTGTACAGATGATATCAAGTTGACATCAATGATAATACAAACCATTAATTGGTTTAATGTTTTTCATCATCTTCAACTTAACATTATCAAACATTTAATCAGTTATATGTCATTAATCTTATCTCATTCATTCAATCATTTTCATAAATCATTTTCTTATATCTCATCTTATCTATTGCATCTCCTTATCATCACCCTACGAACATCTTTGAGCATATCTTAAAGACCCACAACACATGGTAACATATCTTTTAAGAGTAATATATAAGGAGAAATATGATTGATTTGTCTTCTATTGTGCATCTATAATTTATAAAGAAATATAAAATTTAAAATTTAAAAAAATAGAAGAAAAAAGGTAAAATAGTTAAATTCTTGAAAACTTGGCAAATGACTTCCTTGGAAACAAGCAAAAAAAGTTTAAAAAAAAAAAAGTAAAAAAAAAGAGAGGAGAAATAATTCATCCACATGTGAAAATTTGACAAGTAGGTGCCTCAAATGATAAAAATGTGGCAAACAACCATCATGTATAATCTATGATCCTCTTTCATTCCATGCTTGGTGGCAAGTTTCCTATATGTTATCCTATCATATTCTTATCATTTCATCCATTATTAGTTCATTCCTCATATCCATGATGATGTCATGTATTCATATTGCCCTTTTTCCATCTTTTGATCTTGACATCTTATAAGACATCGTATCTTCTTCACCTTATACACATTCCCCTTACTTCATGTTGTTTATATCCCTTACCTCATCCACTGTCATTATATCCATATTACCTCCCTAATCCCAACCTTGAGTCCATATCCCTTATCTTGTCCATTCTTGATATTGCTTCTCATATCATCATACAATCAAAATCTGTCTCTTGGTCTTCATAGAAATTAAGGACATAAACTGAAAATATTTTTTCAACATCCTCTTGACATGTCTACTCTTGTGAGAAACATACTGATTAATTCGCCAAATTATTACCTTATCTTGTTAAGTCCAATGCTTTATCTTGCAAATAAAAATATTAGATCCCATCGTCAAATAGTCATTGGGAGTCAAATAAGGCTAAAGGCCATAATAAATTTTCCACCATCTTTCCTCTATCCATTTTCAGTCCATCAACCTATCAATTCATACATAATGTTCCTACCTTTCTAGACATTGGGGGCAAACAAATACATCTTGCTTGAAAAAAAATGTTCTAATAAAATTTTTTAAATAAAAATCATGTAATGTCCTAAAAAATCAATAAAATTGAATAATGTCATAAATAAATCTAATAAATCCAAATAAAGTCCTTAGAAAAACCAAAAAATTCAATAGTGTACTAAAAAATCTATAAAAATTGAATAAAGTCATGAGAAAATAAAAACAAATTGAGAAATGTCCTGAACAAAATCCAAAAAAGTCAAATTATGTCCTAAAAAACTCCTATAAAATCATAAAAGCTCTTGATAAAACTCAAACCTCTAAAAATCATAAAATGTCGTGAAGAAAAGAAAACATCAAAACATATAAAAAATATTCGCAATAAAATCATCGCTATCATGATAAGCAGCACATGACATAAAAACACATTCAAAATAATGAGCTTTATAAATCATCAATGGATGCATAAGACTTATCTCTATCAACAATCCAATCAGCCATTGATCAAATCAATAAATCAAACAAATATATTATACAGTGACAAATACACTCAAAACCAGACAAATCATGATTATACAAGTAGTCCATTTATAGAAACACACAAATCCACATCAACATTTATCAATCTAGATAATGATTAGTAAGATTGTTGACCATGTTAGTCATGTAAGTCTATTTTCAATTTATCTTTCATAATTGTGTTCCTATGCTCTTGATGGATACCGCTGAGTGGTTAGAGTGGCAAAGATGGTTCGTAATCCTTTTTTTTTGTGTATTATTTTGATGAAGTTATAAGGAAGTTATGTTTGGGGTGTCAATGACAGGTATAGTCATTTCTATGGAAGTTAGACATACCTCAACTCCAAACATATGAACCCTAGGATGGATTGAAACATTCCTTCCTTATTTTCTTCGTGTTTTACAAATAGAGATCATTATATTATTTAGATGGTTAATATCTAGATGCTTAAAATATCTCTTTTTTAAATAAGGCACAATAATGAGATTGTTGTAAATATTATACAAAGACTCAAATTAATCACTTTTGATTATTACATCCTTTATTGGAACTCGGTAAGTATTCACTTCTTATTAATTTATTCTTCTCACTAACATTTCTTCTATCAACCAAAATAATCGATCAAATTAGCCAATCATCAAATAGGACAAATTACTCAATAATTCTATATGTCAATCAGTCAAATCATCATCACTTGTCTTATAGAGGATATGTCTTTCTAAAATATAGACACTATCATTTGTCTTATATATGATGTGTCCTTCCTGAAACTAGACGTTACTTGTCTTACACAAGGTATGTCTTCCCTGAAACTAGATGTTGTCACTAGTCTTATACAAGATGGAACCTTCATAAATCTAGACATGATTCTCTATCAACCATTTCTATATCCAATGTCGACCAAATAGTCGTCATCACCTACTAAAATTATTCACTTATTATTAATTATTCTCATATTGCATCTTCTCATCTACCATTTCTTTAGAGAGATCATTTGTGACTTTATTAAACAAATAATATCTTGAGTAGACATCAAATCCACCTTCTATTGTCGAGGCAAGATGGAGAAGGATCTAAATAAGATATTCTTTGACACAGTGCTCGAAATCACAATGTATCAAAGAGGGGAAACATGTAGACACCTAAAATTGTCCTAGGATTGTGAATGTTCATTAACTTCTAATTGTTCCTCCATTATTTAAGTAGTTCTTTAATTGTTTAATTAATTAAAATTTATTATTCTACTTAATGTTCTTCATCCCAAATAATCATTAATCAATTATTCCATCATTTTATTATTCATCCTTAATATTAATTAAATAATTATTTTTATTTTTTTAATCAATATTTTATTAGCTGGTGTTTATCATTTAGTTAAATTCAATTCCTATAGCCCCACAATTTAAATAGTTATGCTAAATTAATTAAAATGACTAATACAATCCTCTAATTAAATTAATTTCTAAAAAAAATTATTTTAATTTCAATTGCATTCTTAATGTCATTTTATTTCAATTTCAATTTCATCTTTTATTAATCTCATATTAATTTCACCGTTCTCAAAAATTTTATTTTTAACTGAATCCATATCCAAAATACTTCACAAATCAGAGAAACTAGATTTATAAGTTCTATTAAATTTCAAAATGGCAAAAAGTCCTGCTAAAATAAATAAAAATTTAAACTTTTCTAAAAAATGCACTTTGGAAACTCTTTTCTTCGAAATCAAAAAAATATACTAAATCGTATCTTCTCTTCTTTTTCCTAAATCAACACATCGCTTTTGAGTTCAAAATGGAAATAAATCTCTTGCAAATAGGAAATTGCCTAAAATCATATAGTCTCTAATTATCTCAAAAACCAATTCTGATTTTCTCGAATTTGAAATTAGTTGTTTAGTATGAGCCACATGGAGTCCTATGATGCATGTTATCCTATGCTAGATTCTATGTCCAAAGATGTCTAGGTAATAGTGTACCTGGAAGGTAACCTATTCCCTTCAAGGTGACATGTTCAATTCTAGGTGGTCTATTCTCAAAAACGCAAGGTGTTCCCAGAAAGGTGTCATGTTCCTCTCTAGGTGGCCTTTTCTGAGAAAGGTAACATGTTCTCAGAGGGGTAAGAATGTAGTGCTCTTAGGCGTAGCAGTACTTTTATCGATGTATTGTGTAAGGATTTTGATGCATCATCTTGGGAATGCAGGAACGACCTCAGATGCAAGAGCATGCAATAAATATGATCTTGATGTATTTTCCTGAGAATATGTGAGGTATCAGTATTGACGATATGTGTTTTCTAATAAATACTAGATTGTACTCGACGTATTGCACACCACTTAAGAGATATCGTGATACTATGTTGATGGATTTTATGGAGTAATAAGATCTACATACTCTACCTTCCATCTTCCAATGGGGGAGATGATAGTCACATTAGAGGATGTATATGATATCGTAAGATTTCTTGTCGGAGGGAGGAAAGTGAGATTAGAGACAAAGATAAAAGATGAAGAGAGCTGATAAAGTTAGATTTACTACCTTGAGATAAATATACCCAGTGATCGATTAGACTGGATATCTACGAAAATAATTACATAGACTACATTGCGTTGGTGAGAAAACTATTTATATGTACTATTAAAGTTTTACTGACTTCTGAGTTTTGGGGTATGAAATTTTCATTGTTTCTCAACCATGCCATTCAGAGCAAGGAGGAGCATACTATCTTGTCACGGGGGAGCAGTAGCTAGCACATTTGTATTATAAAATGGGAATTTTTTTTTGTTATTACTAGATATACATTACTACAAGTGTGGATGTTCGAGCATACTACATGAATATGGTAAGTAGGATGCCCCATAAAGACTTTGTCAATAGATCCCTAAGTATTGAGTTATCCATGTAGTAGTAGATGGTAGCAAGGAGATCTATTATTGTTTAGTGTCACTATCGATAGATTACAGCCCACTGGTATTACACAGAGTCCATACAAATACATAGAAACAATACCAAATACATCAAGACAAAGAATAGCCATGCATACAGATGATTTTCTAGAGAGTCACCATTGATACATTATAGTCCAATTTAATTTTGACAGGGTGGTGATAAAATTTTGTCTCCAACAAGGCTCTCATAGCCTTATTTTAATCCATTCCTAGTAACATTAGTACATACCAATACCAAGGGCCCAACTTGAGACCCACATTTGATAATATTGAGGATACAAATTATGTGGATGAGGACACACAAAGTGTAAACATACAATTGAATGTTGAGGATGCAAGCATGAGTAGGGAGTATATGTGATACTTGAGTTATAATAGAGCGTGCCCCATATTTCCTACAGATAATCCTAAAGGATACCATAGGTCGTGGATGACATCAAGATCATGAGTTTTGGAGGCTCGTGAGGAGGCTTCAGAGGAGAAAAAGTAGCCCAGATCATAGGAAAAGTAGGGACCTAGAGAGGTATCCTAGGACAAGAGGATGAGGAATAGGAGGCAAATAGTACTCCCTTGAGAAAACAAGCATGAATATCTAATTTAGAGCGTCCACAACCTAGGGGAATACAAATACAATGAAAAGGAGAGAGTAGTGGGTGAATGCCCCTAGCCTCATCCCATCGTGAAACACCACTAACTCTAGCTACTATCGATTTAGGATGAGTGGAATATATATA
>MU225442.1:1980573-1995269 GCA_018584345.1 Thuja plicata
TTAGACTAAGAGGGCAGGGGTGAATCAGTGCCAATAAAAACTTTCTAACCACATTCACTAATAAACCATATACTATTGCTTACTGATTAGTGATTTCGTAACTATGAAATGAAACTAATATAAATCTTATAAAACCATTACATCAAAACATTAAACAAAAGAGCTCATAACACCATGATTTTGGTAACACAAAAACCCTTGGTTATAGGAAAAAATTGTAGTGGGGATGACACCCATAACCTTCACTAACTGCAGTATAAAGGATGCTCGCTTAGAGCTATTAAATTTTTCTATTTCAGATAGCTTACCCAGTTAAGAGACAATACACGACTTGTTAGGTCTACCTGGTTAAAGGATTTTTACAATATCTCCACTTAGAGATGTACCCTGTTAAAAGATTTACAAATATAAGTTTGATTAAGATCTACCCAATATTGGTATTTAAATCTCTTAATACAATAGTATCAAATAAATTAACAATGTCTATATATAAATGCATCAAATGTAAATTTTGATCAGACTCTATGTGCTCTGATTATGTTACCTTAATATCAAACTATAACAATGTTCTTTTCTACTCTGCTATAACTAAATTTATGCTTGGTGCTCTCTACTCTGCTCTTGTTGTTTAATAACTCCTTTAAATTTTTAAGAAATAACACCAACAGCTTCAACTATATGTTCTTTGTCCTCTTTTATATACAAATTCATCCAATATATAGATGAGATTATGCTTCTTAATCTTATGCATTATGTACGCTTTGAATTTTTTTGACCATTAGTTCTTTTTTCCAGCTTGGTGACCATGCCACTTTTACCCTAATACTTGTTGTTTTTCTTGGAAATAAAAAAATATTTTTGTCATTTGATATATGTGTTATATATTCTCTATGAATTATTTAAATCATTGACCATGTAACAAATTGTAATACATTCTTGTAGACTCTTAATTAATGCTTTGAAAATAATTAAATGCGATTTGATTTCATTTTGAATTAACTGTCTAACCTTGTTGATTAACTCCTCAATAATCGGTTAAATGGTCTTCAATGCTCGATGTGTTATAAACTTGGTGTACTATGTCATTCAGTAACTATAGGTGTTCGGTATACTATAGGTGTTTGTTATATTGTCTTAAACTCTAATACTTTCCTGTCTGGCTCGCTGTGCATTACCAACTTGCTTAGTACTAGACTAACTCCTTTCAATGACTTATTCTCCTTGACTCTATGACTTTGACTAAACTAATGACAACAAAATATCTTGTAGAGATAAAAACCTCCCCCGTTGACATTAGTTGGTCATTTTTATTAAAAAATTCAAAGTCATAACAATTTGTAACTCCCCCTCATAGGTTACTCCCTATACATATCTTTCTTTTTTTCATTTTCCCCAAATATATATTTTTTTTTCTTTTTTTTCCCTATATATATATTCCCTTTTTTTTGTATTTTCTAACCAAGATCTCTATCCCTCTTTGTGGATAAAAAGTGCCAAAAGTAAAAATTATTGATCAAAAATATGTTTATACCTCTATTGTATGCCTCAAAGTACAGTCTCCCATGTGTCTCTGAGATTTTTAATTATAAAAATATGTTTGGACATATCTACAGATAAGCCAACTATAGTGTGTAGTGTGTTGTTAACTGGAAAAGTTACTAGTTCTTTGGCTTTCTTCAAGTGTATCTGCATAGATTATATGTAGATAATTATAAATGCTTTTCGTTCAAGAAATTCCAATCTGAGCTTATCCTCCCCTTGTCTCCATTAAATTTGAAATCCCACGAGTTCTTGGATTTTTGAGTAGTAAGTCTGGAATTCTCTAGGCTCGATAGTGAATTCCTTTAGCTACTCAGCCAGGTCTTTTTCAATGTCTTCCTCCTTCTTGATTTCATTAGTAAATTTTTTAAGAATATATAAATTTAGAAATAATGAAATGATGGATGTCAATTGAGCTTCAACTTTAGAACATAACTTTGAAAGAGTTACCTTCTCTATATCAATTGCTTTCAACAAATATTCCATCAACTTATTCTCCATACTCTCCTTGTGAATTTTCAACATGTACTCAGTCATATCCTTGTTGTGTCCTTTAATCTATTGGGATAAGTCACCAAGTTGGTCTTGTAGAGGTTTAGCTTCATCAACTATAGCTTTAGGAACAATGTCTTGGAAAATTTCCTTCACATTTTCTAATATGTTTACCTTCTTTTTCTTCGCCACTAGCTTCTCCTTTTCATCATTTTGAGAAACTGTCTCAGCATGTATGGCCTATTCATTAGGAATCATTGCATTAGGATCATCTTTCAGTATAATGAGAGGCTTTCTTAAATCAATATTTCACTTCCTCTTTTTGTTCTTCTTCTTCTCAATCAACTTGCTCTTTCCAGTAGAGTGTTTAGAATGTGATGCCATAGTTGCATATGGTGGCTCGATATGTGTAATGACTACGCTTTCTTCATATTTGACTTCTTGATGTGTTTTATCTTCTTCCTTGTCTTCACCCTTCTATTTCTCTTCATTATTCTCCATAAGATGTGATTCCTGTTGTATTTCAGTTTAAGTGTCTTGTGTCTTCTATACATTCTGATCAATTTCTATATTGGTAGGTGGTATATGTTGTTTCTAACCATCAGTGTCAGTTGGGGGTTCTAACACGGTGTTCTTTTCTTTTTTAATCTTGCTGGCCTTAGGTTAATCAACCTTATCCTTATTGCTATCTACAGGTGGCTCGGTTTCCATTTCAGGTGTATCCTGTACAAACTTAGTACTCATATTGTCATCAATTGTATAACTTTGTACTTGTGTGATGATTGGATCTTTTCTTAGCAATGGTGCATTATCAACATCCATACACTCTGTATCATTCACTTGTATGTCCATGACATCTTCATCCTTTGACGAATCTTTTGCATGATCTTATTCCTCAAGTACGTCTTCAATAATAATATTTTGATTATCAGTAGTTAGATCAATAGGATCTATTTTCTTTGTGATTTCTTTTATCTTATCAACAATGGTTTCATCTTGATTCTCTACTTCCTGATACTCGATATCATCTATGTGAAATATATATTTCCATGTTGCAATTGTTTCCTTCTCAAGAGATTGTATATCTCCATTAATTATTGTTAGGGCTCTTCCCTTAACTAGAAATCTATTTGAATACTTCTTTAATGCTTCATGAATTTCAGATGGTGCAATGTTGGGAATAGTATGTACTGGTGACCTCACTCTCATTTCCTTTTCTGCATTGATAGTACATGTCCATCTTGCATCAATATTATTGTATAGTTCCTCTGGTAACTTCTCTACAAGTTCAATGGGTGGTAATATGAATTTTAGCAATGTTACCACAATGTATTCTTCAATATTCTTCTTATCTTCTTCTTTACTTTTCTCATATTTGGATTTCCTAAAGCCTCATAGTCTTCCTGATTTCTATCATCCTTCCATAAATTCATCAAGAATTTATGGAATATGTGAAAGGTCTTCAACTGGTATAGACTTCATTTCTTCAGGAGACCCCATTTCAATTTCATTTTTAAGTAATAATTTTCTTCTAGTACGTGTAGAGTGTGTCCATCCTCTAGATCTTACATAATTCTTTCCTCTCAGTTGTACTACCTTGGAAAATTTCTTTACTCTCTATTGTACTTAAAGATATGGTGTTCCTTCCAATACCTCTTTTTCTTGGTAAAGACAATTGCACATGTTTCTTGTCAACTACAATAATGGCTTGTTCATTTTCAATGACCTTTT
Source organism: Thuja plicata (assembly GCA_018584345.1). Lineage (NCBI taxonomy): Eukaryota > Viridiplantae > Streptophyta > Pinopsida > Cupressales > Cupressaceae > Thuja > Thuja plicata. Next base: position 1,984,336 of record MU225442.1, read on the forward strand.
CCAATGTATCATCAACTCCAAGAGTTTTTGATATAACATCAATCATATTTCTTTATTTTTTGATTGACCTAGATACCATTATACCTTGGTTGATTTTATCTTTCAGTTCTTTATAAGTGCCTTAACTTTTTTCATTAGGATCAATTGGTTTAGCTAATAATGCTTCTATATTTTTTGAACAAATATCAATGTCCCTCTAATACCCCATCGGTTGAATCCATTCAACTCTATGTTCAACAACCTTCATAATACAAACATCAATATCTACCTCAAAACATATATTTTCCTGATATCTACGAACTAGTTGAAGTCAAACTCTATATCTCTTATGCATCCTTTCTTGAAATTTCAAAAAGTAATTAGACATAATTTGATCAAAATTGTCTCCTAGACTTTGTATATACTCATTTATTTGATAGAAGACTGGCTTATAAGTTTTCCATACTATATCTCAAACAAAGAGAAATGAATTTTGATATTTAAAGAAAATACATACCAATAATGAACCAAATTGCAAAGTGTTGGTCTTCACCTTTCTAATTGTGTTCATGTTTTCATCTATTTCCTTTAATAAAACTTCATAGAGATCTATCTAAAGTCCTTTATTCACTATCTTAAATCCCATTTATATTACTCCACATGGTAAAATATCCAGTTGGGACAATTGAAATACTTGATCAGATATGATATTACATGCGTACCTTAACTTGAGATCCTCCATAGTAGATATCCTTATTCAACTGCCATCTTATTGTGCCTTGGTTAGCTTGGTGAGCTTACCCCTATCTCTTTTATTTATTTCCTTGGGTCTATCTCCAATAGGGAGTCTAGTGATGATGTGAAAAACATCCTTCGTTATCTTAATCAAGTCATCCAAACACAAAATGATGATGTACTTGGCTAAGTACCATCCTTACCCATTTAGTATTCAATACCCTCGGTAAATGTAGTGTAGGAGTTAAACATTTCTTTTCCATGTGTGTATGCACATCCTTCACTTTTCCATTCACGCATATCTTATTGAATGAAGCATCAATCTTTTCTTCACACAAATCTTTGATCTTGCAATGAATAAACATGCAGACATCTTCAATCAAAAGTATTCGCAGAGGGATTGAAGATAATGCTCCTATCATATCTATTTCTACAATTATAGCTAGGGGAAAATTTTACTTAGGGTTCAACATTCCTCAGTAATACTAGTCTCTGCATCCTCCATGCCATGATTACCTCAAAATGTGTCATATGAACAAACTAGGGCACACTTGATAAAACACAACTTCACAAACACAACTCAGTATAGCCAATTATCAAAGAAATATCTCACAATTCTTTTCAAAGATTCAAAATACCTCAAAATCACCTTGATTTCTTGACAAAATGATCACTCTGTAGTGTGCTCAAATCCTCTTCAAAAATGTTAGGTTCAAATGAATAGAAAAATGACACATTTATAGATTTTCCATGATTAGGCTTTCCAACAGATTTAATTATTTGCATTAAATACATTTACCAAGTCCCTTATAAATTTATATCGACAACAAAGTTCTTTTCTTAACCAAATAAAAAAATAACCATACATTACAATGTTCAACCAAAATTTTAAAACTTATCCAAATGCATCTTGATATGATGATATGGATCTTAAATCTAATACTTAGGAACTAAAGTAAAAATTTTAATAAGCATACAGTTCCTACATACCTCTCACCATTTAGGTGGAGCTTAGTGCACTAGACTTGACAGAGATAGTGCTTTCTATGGTTGCAAAGGATGTTCCATCTTCTCAAGTCTTTCTCCTCTAGGTTTTGTTCATTTTATCTCTAATTTATTCAGTAGTAGATGGTGCACTCTTTGTAGATTCATCTTTTGTTGGTGCATCTCCTTGGTATCTGCAAATGCTTTCTAGGTGTCGTAACCTATGACATGAAAAACATGCCATGCTAGGGCTCCTCCATGATCTTCTTGTTGGAATAGTCCCAAGGCATAATTGAGAGGGGGGGGTGAATTAGTTAGCAGTTAGTTTAATTATTTTCTCCAATTAATTACAAAATAACATTTAACATTAACACATTCAGATAACACAAGATAGAACAAAACAATTTTTGTTATGGGAAAACCAAAAAGGTAAAAGCCGAGGTGGGAATTAGCACCCACAAAGAACTGTACTTGAGTATAATAATCCCTATTAGAAGATCTTACAACCCTGTTAGGAGTTGATCTTTACAATGCAATAAGTAAAGAAACTTGGTTAAGGGTTGGACCCTGGTAGGATTATTTTACAAATAACCCTATTAGGGGTGAGGACTCACTGTCCAAAAGCTCACTACTAAAATGATGAAGGCTGCAACCTTTAGTAAAATAGATATACACTATATGTAATAAATGAACTTTTTTGAGTAGACCTACTATCTTGATCAGTTCCAATGTATTGTATGCTTTCACTGCTTCTTCACATAGATATTCTCTTAATGAACCAAATGTCCTTCCTATCCCAAAATAACTGACATTTTGTTATGTACTTTTTTTGTGTCTTTTCTTTTCATTCACACTTGGTGATCTTCAAATGAACTACTATAAGTATCTTATCCACAAGATATGATCTTTGTCAGTTTTAGGAATCCCTTTAGTACTTATTTAGTTAGCCAAACCAAGCATGAAACATAATTAGAACCACCCAGCTCAAATTGAATAGACGTATCACTTCACATAGTCAGATCCACCAAAATTACTCAAACATCATGCTTTAGATGAAATATGATTAGCACCTTTGGTTAATAGTCTTTAACTCATAACTAAAAATTATTCTAAACACACATTGACTAAAGATAGATGCAACATAAGAATCAATGAAATTACTGTCGGCTTCCCAAAAAAAGTCTTCTAAAACTTTGGCTGGTAAATAGAGTAACATAACTCAACTATTACTGAACATCTAAAACTGCATGTATGTAAATGGTGTAGTAACTATGTCTGAAACATAAAAACAACCACGTAAGGTTTCCTCATATCCATACTGAAAACTTAATATAGTTCACTGATGTATACTATATGTTGTCATCAATGACAAACATACAGTCAACTATTTGCACAGATGAAAATCTCCAACAATCTCCCCTTTTGACATTGATGGCAAGATATGATTAAAAACACCATCAATCCAAAAGTGTTTCCTTTCTTTTTACAATCTTCTCAATATCCTCATCAAAGGTTCATCTTGACTGTTGTAGCTCCTCTGAATGTGTTTTTATTGTCATAACTATATACTCCCCCAGAGTATATGCTTGCCCTTACTATATACTCCCCCTTTCACACAATTGGAAAAGGGTGCAAAACACAAAAAAGAACAGGTACTACTCCAGAAGTAGAGTAGTCAACCATTCATCAGTCACCAAGGACTGATGTTCTTTATAGCAAATTCTAATTAGACTCAGGAAAAGGAATTACTCCTAGATTCTCCCTAAGATACTCAAAAGTATCTTTTGATAAAGGCTTTGAAAAAATATTTGCTAACTATTCTTTAGTTCTCACATAATCCAACTTTACTTCTCTGTCTGCAACTTTTTCTCTTAAAAAATGATATTTGATCTCAATGTGTTTTGTCTTTGCATGCATCACAGTGTTCTTTGACATATTGATAGTACTAGTGTTATCACAGTGAATAAAAATAGGATAAGAAATCTGAATACCAAATTCTTTAATCATCTATTTGATCCAAACCATTGTTCAACAATTCAATGCCACTGCAACATTCTCTACTAATGTTGTTGATTGAGAGATACAATTATGTTTCTTTCTTTTCCAAGTAACCAACCAGTCTCCAACAAATAATAGTCCTCCTGATGTACTCTCTCTGTCATCAACACAACTTGCCCAATCACCATCAGTGTACATGTGAAGTTATACATTCTCTGAGTTAGGATTCCATAAACCATAGTCTATAGTCCCTTTTAAGTATCTAAATATTCTTTTGATTTCCATTAGGTGATTTTTTTTAGGCTCAACTGCAAATCTTCCCACAATGCCAACTGTATTGGAAATATCTATTCTAGATTGAGTAAGATATATGAGTTTTCTAATCATATACTTGTTAAGTGTCTTGTCAACTATTGTGGAATCATCATCTTTAGAAAGATTGCTTCATGTTATCATGGGGGTGCTTACTGGTTTGCAATCTTCCAGTTTGAAAGTCTTCAATATCTCCTTCACATACTTAGACTTATTTATGAATATGCCTTTGTATTTTTGTTTTACATTCAATCCCAAAAAATATTTGATAGGTCCAATCATGCTCATTTCAAACTCACTTTGCATCTCTTTGGAAAATTCTGCACTAAGTTTGTCATTATCTCCAAAGATAATGTCATCAACAAAGATAGTAACAAGTAGTAATACATCAGGTATTTCTCTTATAAATAAGTTGCAATTGGCTGCTCCCTTTTTGAATCCAATCTTGGTTAAGTAACCATCAAGTCTCTCATACCTAGCTCTTGGGGCGTGTTTAAGTCCATAGAGGGATTTCTTTAATCTACATACCATGTCTGGTTTTTCTAAAAGTTTGATTCCTTATGGCTACTCTATGTAGACTTCTTCTTTTAATTCACCATTCAGAAAAAGATGACATGACATCACACTGATATACAATGAAGTTCTTGAATGTTTCATAGGATAAAAATAACTTTCTAGTTTCTAGTCTTCTCATAGGGGAAAATGTATTAGTATAGTCTATTCCTTCTCTTTGCGCATATCCTTTACATACCAGTCATTCTTTGTTTCTTACCACTATACCTCTTCATTCATATTATTCCTGAATATCCATTTTGTTCCAATCACATTTTTGTCACAAGGTCCCATGTATCATTCTTGATTATCTGATCTAATTCTTCTAGCATAGCACTTTTCTAATCTAAATCATTTCACCCATCTTCAACACTTAAGGGTTCAATCTGTGAAAGTAAGCATATTTCTTCATCAACGGTTGAACCTTTTTCTATGGATCTTGTCAAGACTTTAGGGCTTTGATCTCCAATGGTGTCTTCCTTAGAGTGGTATTTGGATGTGTATTTTGATTTTTTAGGAGTGACATTCTCATCTGTAATTTGTGATTCTTCTTGACTTAGTTCAGGATTGTTACATGAAACATCAACACAGTCAAATGTTTCTTCAATAAGTTTGTCTTTATTGATAGGTCTAGGTTCATCTTCAATCATGGGAGCACATTCATAGTATCTTTCTTGAATCATAAAATTCTCATCAATCTTCACATGAGTACTTTCAATGATCTTCTTTAGTCTTAGATTAAAACATCTATAGGATTTTCTTCTAGTAGAGTAACCAAGAAAAATACCTTCATCGCTTCTAGCATCAAACTTGCCAATACTATCATCTCTCTTAATGTAGCACTTGCTTCCAAAGATTATAAAGTATTTTACAGTAGGTACATTACCAAACCAAAATTCATAAGGTGTCTTGTCTGTGCCTGGCCTTAATTGGATTATATTGATAGTATAGACTGTTATATTGACTGCATCTCTCCAATAGGTATGGGAAACCTTTCCTTCAATCATGATAGTGCACGCTGTGTCAAGTATTATCTTGTTCCTTCTTTCTACAATCCCATTCTGCTGAGGGCTTCTAGGTGCACTTAATTGTCTTTTGATTCCACGTTCTTCGTAGTAATCAAAAAATTGGTCAGAGGTGAATTATCATCCTCTATTTGATCTCAGACATTTTATCTTCAATCCAGACCCATTTTCAACTTTGGCTTTGAATGATTTTAATTTTTCAAAGGCTTCAGATTTTTCCTTCAAGAAGGCAACCCACATCATCCTTGAGAAATCATCAACAAACAAAATATATCACCTTTCTCCATAGTATGATCTTGTTTGAGTAGGTCTGTATGTATCAGATCTAATTTGTTCTTTGCAAAGTTCTATTTAATCCTGAATGAGGTCCTCACATGCTTCCCCATCACACATTCCCTGTATATAGTATCGACTGGTCTTGCAATACTTGGAAGGTCTCTTACTGCCTTTACATTACTTATCTTCACTATGTTTTCAAAATTTATATGACAAAGCCTCTTGTGCCATAGCCAACTGTCATCCACTTTTGCAACAAAACAACTTACTCTAGAGTTAAGCTAAAAGACATTAACTTTGATCTTTGATCCTAATGCAATAGTGTCTCCTTTTTTTTTGATAATACATCTATTTTTCTTGAATTCCAATTGATATCCTTTATCTATTAGTTGTCCAACACTTAGTAAGTTATGATGTAAACCATCAACATAAAGAACATCATTTGTCTTGTTCTTTCCATCTAAGGTGATAGATCCTTTGCCTATGATAGGTTTGGGATTTTTATCTCCAAATCTAACCATTCCACCTTTGTACTTATCTAGATGTACAAATCTATCTTTCTCACCTATCATGTGATGTGAACACCCGTTGTTTATGATCCAGTCTATTTTGATGTCAACTAGTGAAAATAAAGCCAATTCTTGAGATTTCTTTTCATATTGAATTTCTATTTGATCAATCATCTTTTCATCATCTTTAATAGAAAAAAATCCAATTTCATCTTCTCCTGAGTCATCTTCAGTTACACCATCTTCAACATGATAGCATTCCTTAGTATATTTCGGCTTGTAATCTGATCTTAACTTCTTGACTCTTGTAGGACACTTGGATGTAAAGTGGCGAACTTTGTTGCACGAAAAACATTTGAATGGTAGTTTTCCTTCATATTTACCTTAACCTTTTCTTTCCTTCTTAGAAATCATAGCAATGATTTCTTCTAGTTCAGTATCAACATCTTCTTTTTCATTATTACTAGAGATGTTAAAGGATTTCTTACCATGGACTGAGGCTTTGAAAATTGTTTCCATTTTAGGTTCTGTCTTCAATCTTGATATCTCAAATGCAGATATTTTGCTAATTAGGGTTTCTCATTTGAATTCCTTTGAGAATTGCATGGTTTCATCCAAGATGTTAATCTTTATATCATAATATGTTGTCAATGTGGTCATCAATTTGTCCATTATATCATCCTCTAAAATTTCACCACCTTTGGTCCCAATACATGATACTGCTTCAATAATCCTTTGATTGTAAGGTCTGATGTTCTCTTCAGGTAGCATCTATAAATTATTGTATCTTTTCTTCCATTTCTTTTTGCACACAATCTTTTCTTGGATGTCTCCTTCAAAGATATCTTCTAAGTATTTCCAGATTGAATATGCTTTATCTGCGTTCTTGATCTCATAAAATTCACTATTATATAGGGCACTGATTAGGGCTCCCTTGGAAATTGCATTTTGAGTGAATACATATTTTTGTTTATTTGTAGAGTTTTCTTCTGCAAGGTATATCAAGGTGGGAACATCAATTGCATGGGTAAAAATCTCATAGATCTCAAAACCAATGCACTGAAGATGTGTGATCATTTTGTTCTTCCAGTCAAGATAGTTCTATCCATCAAACTTATGACTCTGTTTCGTGAAGTATGCCATTTGATATACCTTAAGCTATTAGGATTTCTCTCCAAGGCACTTGGCTCTGATACCAATTTTTGGCTCAACTAGTTTAATTCTTTTCTCCAATTAATTACATAATAACATTAAGCATTAACACATTCAAATAACACAAGATAGAACACAAATATTTTGGTTACAGGGAAACCAAATAGGTAAAAGCCCAGTGGGAATTAGCACCCATAAAGAACTATACTTGAGTATAATAATCCCTGTAAGAAGATCTTACAACCCTGTTAGGAGTTGATCTTTACAATGCAATAAGTATAGAGACCTAGTTAAGGGTTGGACCCTGTTAGGAGTCTTTTACAAATAACCCTGTTAGGGGTGAGGACTCACTGTCCAAAATCTCACTACTAAAATGATGAAGGCCACAACCTTCAGTAAAATAGATATACATTATATCTAATAAATGAATTGTTTGAGTAGACCTATTGTCTTGATCAGTTCCAATGTATTGTATGCTTTCACTGCTTCTTCACATAGATCCTTTCTTGATGAATGAAATGTCTTTAATGTACTGAAACAATTGAAATATTGTTCTATAAATTTTTTTGTCTCTTTTCTTCTCATTCGCACTTGGCAATCTTCAAATGAAATACTATAAGTATCTTCTCCACAAGATATGATCTTTTTCGGCTTTAGGAATCCCTTTAGTACTTCTTTAGTCAGCCAAACAAGGCACACAACATAATTATAACGGCACAACTCAAACTGAATAGATGTATCACTTCATGTAGTCGGCACCACCAAAATTACTCAAATGTCATGCTTCAGATGAAACATGATTAACAACTTTGGTTAGTAGTATTTAACTCATAACTAAACATTATTTTGAACATTCATCACCCGAAGATAGATGCAATGGAAGAATCAATGAAATTACTATTGGCTTCCTGAAAATAGACTTCTGAAACTGTGGTTGGTAAACTGAGTAACATAACTCAACTGTTAATGAACATCTGAATCTATGGTTATGTAAATGGTGTAGTAAATATGTCCAAACCATAAAAAAAACCATGCAAGGCTTCCTCATATCTATACTAAAAATTAAATACAGGTCACTGTTGTATACTATATGTTGTCATCAATGACAAACATACAGACAACTATCTGCATAGAAGCAAATCTCCAAGACTCCTGTTATTCCTTTCATGCATTAATATACGGTTTGCAACAAGTGTGCATATATTCCACAAGATAAACATGAAATCCTTGTATTGTAATCCCATGCTATGGATATTTCTACTCAGCTAGTATTTGAATTGTCTTAGTTAGGCATTCACTAATCATTTAGTTTTCTTTTTCTACAATCTTCACTCTTGTGACTAGACTTGTAATTCTTCTAGTAACCGTCAAACTTAGGTATTCTTGTGTTTTTATTAAATTTGGTTCTACACTCAAAAGCTTGATATCCATAACTATTATATATGAAGAAATAACCATCAAGTTTAGGTTTAATCAATGTTTTACCTTTTATTCTTCAACAAAGATTTAGCAGTGTGTCCCTACTTCCCACGCTAATTGCAGCTTGGATTTTTTGGTTTTGATGGGGGTACAGTACCTTGATCTTTATATGCATTAGATGATTCTCCTTTCTTGGTAGGGGTGTTTTTATTGAATTCAATTCCCGATCTGTCATTTGTTTGCCTCTATTTCTTAACACATTTGTTTAGTGATTTAAACACTTCTTCATTTCTTCTCAGTATTTTATTTGCATCCTTCTCAACTTTCAATATTTTTTCCATTCTTTCAATCTCATCTTTTAGTGCTTGGTTCTCAAATTCCTTTTGTGTACATTCCTAATTTGCATTCACAAGTTGGTTGGTTATATTCTAGTGAAATTGGGTTATCCTTAATATCTCATTATCTTTCTTAGTGACCCTAATTTCAACTTGTCTTTTTTCATATTCTGCCATTATATTTTAATCCTTAACTATCCTTTTACCTTCAATCAATTTAGTCATTCTTATGCTATTAGCTTCAAGATCTTACTTCATCAAATACATTATCTTGATAAGTGAATCATTCTTTTCAAGTAGTTCTCTTATAGCCATCTCAAATTCATTAGTCACGCTTCCTTCAGATGTTTTCTCAAGTGTATCAAATTGTTCTTGTCTAACTTTTAGCTCATCATATAGTTTCCTTCTTGTCCTCAGAGACTTTTCAATTTTCTTTCTTAGATCCATGATTAAATCCCATGCACTCTCCAACTTAGATTAAAGACCATCAATCCTTTTAGATTGCCTATAACTTTCCATTACTATGATCTTTATGTCTACGGTGGTCAAACCTTTATCTCAAAAGTACTTTTCATGATACAAATTATTGGAATAGCTATGGAAAGTTTGGACTAAGATGGGAGGGGTGAAATAGTGCCAATAAAATCTTTCTGTCTACATTCACTAATAAACCATATAATGTTGGTTACTGATTACTGTGTTCATAACTATGAAATGAAAGTAATATAAAGATTATAAAACCATAAAATAGAAACATTAAAAAATATAAATCATAATACAATGGTTTTTGTAACACATAAATCCTTGGTTAGAGGAGAGAACTATAGTGGGGATGACACCCACAACCTTCACTAACTACAATATAAAGGGTGCTCGGTTAGAGCTACAAAGTTTAGCTATTTTTGATAGCTTATCTGGTTAAGAGTATATATAAGACTTGTGAGATCTACCTGGTTAAAGGATTTTTACAATATCTACACTTAGAGATATACAATATTAAAGCATTTACAAATATAACATCGGTTAAGATCTACCCAGTATTGGGATTTAAAGCTCTTATTACAATAGTATCAAATAACTTAACATTGTCTTTAATAAATGCATCAAATGTAAATGGTGATCAGTCTCTATGTGCTATGATCATGTGTAGACATCTAAAAATATTAATATTATTTTTAATATTTATTTCCCTCTTATTCCTCTAACTATTTAATTCAAATCAATTAAATAGTTTCATTTATCAATAGTTTAAACACTATTCTAATGTATTTTATTTAAATACATTTGCCTCCACAAAATCCCCTTTTAATAAATATATATTTATTAAAATCCTCCATTTTTCCTAATTCTTCTAAGCTATGATCTGTTCAAATCTAATTTGAATCAAATCTAAACCCTAGCTAGGAACCTATTAATCCTACCCTACAGCCTATCCTACTCCCATCACCTCATGTCCTAAGTATGTTTCCACACCTAACTGTCGTCTGATTGTGCTTAAATGGGTGATTCCTAACCTTTTTAAGGCTAATAAGATGCTCACCCACATGGGGAAATTATCTCCAAAATGGGTACCCATTCTTCTTAAATTCTCTCTTACAACCTTGTCTCCCCTTTTGAAATATTGAGCTACTCAATATTAATGCCAATTTTGACTTAAA
>MU225442.1:1999970-2012956 GCA_018584345.1 Thuja plicata
TCATTATTTGGATTATAGTTATTCAGTTCATTATTTATAATTTTGTGATATCTTATCTATCTGTTCATTTCAAATTACATACACATTTACTAAACATTCTTTCAATTACTTAAAGTATTTCAGTTTAGAGTTCATGGTATATTGATTTTAGTTGTATTTATTTCAAGTTCCTTGCCATACTTTGAGAGACAGAAGTTTGAGTTCCATACATAGGTTATCTTCTATAAAAATCCTGTTGAGGTGAAGGTTCACCCACCTTGGTCTTGCAGAGCCAGAAGCGTAGGGGAAGAGGATAATAATCGATCATTCCCATTAGTTGGCCAAAAATAATTGGATTTCCCATCATTGGATTGGCAAGTCCAAAGGAAATTCAATTCAGCATTTTTTGGCACCAATAGCATGTTTGAGCTTGCTCCAAACAGATTGAAGGATTCCATATACACATTCTAGCATGCTCGATGGGACCCACATCTCTAAAATTTCTTGTTTCTTGTCTAATTCTCTCAGAATTTGTTCAAAACACAGATCAGTGTCTTTGAGACACACACAGAGGCGTTTGTGCAAATGATAGTTTCTCCTGAACCACCATTCAACATTTTTGTAGAACAGCGTCTCTGATCTAAATTGGCATCTCCGCCTGATACTACTATTTTTGACTTCTTATTGACCCTATTCTTCATCTATCATGTTTATTTGTGTTTCCTGATGCTTTTCTGCATTTGATCATTCTATTTTTTAGCAGAAGTCAGTTTTACAAGTAGTCATAATGGTGAAATTTCATTAAGAAGGAACACGATTTCTTGATAAATCGTTAAGAAATAACAGTTTTTAAAGGGTCAATTAGTTCCAAAATAGGTTTTTTGACAAGTTTGGAAGCTAACTAAAAAGCAAGGATAACTTATTGTGTCACTTTTTGCTGTGTTTTGTGTTTGCAGGAAAATCAGCATCTTCAGAAATGCTGGTTAATGAACCAGCATCTGTGCCACAAGAATCAGCGTCTGCGCCTGGTATAACAAATTTCTGCATTTTTTGTGATTTCTTGTTATTTCACTCACTGTCATTTCTGAACCAGAAAATAGGATCAACATCTGCACCTTGTATTAGTGTCTGCACTCTAGCAAAATCTTATTTTATGTTTGGCTAACAACTTTTGAGTGGTTTGTGCTAACGCTTATCAAAGATTACTTTTCAAACTACTAACTAGTTGTTTGCAGCACCGCTTGTCAAAGACCCTAAACTAAAACTAATCGCGTTGTCTTGCAGGTTTCCTTGATCCAAGTTGACCAAACGATCATGTTTGTAATCTTTTCTAGACACTTAGACTTAAGTTGGAAGATCTTTTTGATTAACCCTAAGTGAGTGTTAGGGGATTATGCTCTCTTCCCTTTTTGGGAAGATCAAAAACCCAGAAACATTTACTTGGTGTTAAACAAATAAATCTTTGAAAAAAAACAACTTATCTTGCATGTTGGTGGAGAAAATGATGTTGGATAGGAGATTATGCTCTTTTCCCCTTATGGAAAAATCAGAAATCTAGACCCTTCTTGTCGCCAATCCCATTTTATTTCCAAGTTAATCCTTTAGTTGGGCCTGTCGTTTGAGGAAAAAATCTCCTGGGAATGACCCACATAAGAATGAGGTATAAGCCACACCACTGCAACTCACATAAATCAAATTTACTCCTTGGGGTCAAAGCCTTGAGATTCGGTTGGCATTTGAGCTTATAATTAGCTCTCATCTAACTTAAGTGCGGCCTTGCAGTCTCAATCACGTTTATGTGACCACTTTTATCAAGACGCTCTATGGGGCTATACGCCTAAATTGTGCTTGCACAGACATAGAGGATACAATCAAACAAAGATCCATACTAAACACTCTAGGCTTAGAAGCTACCTGGAACACCCCCGAAAGGTGCTAATTCTTGTGCAAGGAAGATAGTAACTTCCCCAAGATCACTCGTACATTCGTGCCACCCTGAGCATTTGGAACCGGATAATACAACATCATGACTAGAGCCATTGCATGCTTGGTGATGGCCTTATTCTGATTAGCTCTTGTGTGTGTGCCTTAGCTTACGAGCTTGTATTTTCATGCTATGTCAAATTCCTTAGGTAGATTTTGTGCTTGAAGTGTTTGAAGAAATTGACAAATCCATAACACAGATGAAATATCCAGCTTTCAAATTTGTCACATGCTTGTATCCTTCAAGGTTGCTTTGTCCCTTGTCAGATTGTTTTCAGACACATGCTTGTTATTTTCTGGTTTTGATTATGTTAAAAATGGTTCTTGCCATAGAACAATCCTATTGAGAAATCAGAACACAATCAAGCTTTTTGCTAGATTATCAAAAGACAAACATTTTGGTCTTTCGTGAGATATGTCCTAAGAACCTCAAACTATTCATCCAAGATCAAGATCTACTTATCGGACATGACCGATTCCAAGAAACACAAAAAAGTGAAAACTCTGTTACCACCCGTGCAAAGCGAACAAAAGAACACAACCTGAGAGGCTACCAAATACCAACACATTGTCGATTCCGTCAAGCAAGAAATCCATAAACAAGAACTATTTGAGAAAGTGATCTACAACAACAAGGTTGCTCGTTTCAATGGAAAATATCATCTAAAATCCAATTTTGTTGCAATTGAACAATATGACTAGTCGGTTTACCACCACAAATACAAGTTCCTCCTCTTCTTGAGCTCACTTAGCTTGCATTTTAGGACCTCCATTAGGTTGCCATCTTTAGGAACATATCACACACTTATCCTAACATGATCTTGCATCAACCAAATCAATCCTAATCAACCTAGCATCATTTTGGTCATCATCCAAAGTGCCCCTAATCACGTCCTCCACTTAGGTATTGCATACCCCTTTTGAGTTGCTAAAAACCTACATCTTAATCAAAACCCCATCCATTGAAGGTCCTTAAACTAAGCATTATTTTGGGATAATCTCTTTTGTCTTTTGTAACCTCATCACCTTGATCAAAAGGTTGGTTTGCATTAACAAAGAATCTCGTTCACCGAAGACCACAAGTCTATCTTAGGTAGATAATCACATCCACTTGATCCTACACTAGGGAAAGCAACCCTTGATCCTTGCATACATCAAGCCATCCTTAATCCACAGGAGTGCATCCATCATCCTAAGCACATCTTAATCCTAGGGTCATCATCCTTAGTTTCCCAGGTGCATCCTTGCATACATCCTACATCTAATATTCCTCTAGGATAATCACTTCATGCCACCTATCACATGAGCCTTTAAGAAGAGGAAGAACATGGATCCTAATCTTGCCACTAGCTTATCTAATCCTACAACTCAGAACACCAACACCATGGTCACTCATGTACCTCAGCCCAATGATCAAGTCGAACATATCTAGGTAGACACTAATGAAACTCCCACTCTAAGTGTCGTAGAAAATTTTATCAATCATCCAATGCTTGTCCACATATTAAATGCCATGAGTGGATGTAACAATAACCAGGTACTCTTGGACATCCGACAATAAGGAATTCAAATTCCACCTTGGCTAATACCCACACTTGTTACATGACCTATGAAACCTCTAGGGGAACATCCTTATCCCACTAGAAATGAAGTTTTTGATCCATTTCAGTGAGCCCTAAAAGTGGGAACCCTTCTTTCACAAGCAGTTCATCCCTCCATTCCGCCTTCCATCATACACACAACACCTACACCTGCCTTACAAGTCCTGCCTCTTGATACTATGTCAGCACCATAAACAATACCCCCCATCACTATGAAAACACCTCAACAAGCCACCGTTGCTCCTCCTTCACAAGCAATCCCAACATTCATTACAAACTTTCCACCACCACCACCAGTTAGCACACAACAAACCACCATTCCATCTATTACTATTCAACCTGTTCAATGTACTATAACTAGTTCACAACATCAAAGCACCCAAGTATCCATGCCTATTCTTCCATTCTTCACCATAGGTATGGCACCTACAAATGCATATAACCAACCCTTATTTCTGCAAGGTTCCCCTTTTCCCACTCCACCAGCAACACAACCACAATGGATTTCAACGGTTCCACCCCAAACATTGTTCAACCTAAATCCTCCTATATTGCAACCATCCACAAATTCCTTCGCCATACCCCAAATTCCCAACCAACCTATCCAACAACAGCAAACTATCTAGCAACAACCTATCCAACAACAGCAAATCACCAACCCATTAACATCCCAAGCACAACAACAGCCAATCAACTCTTTCGTAGTTGCACAACCAACTCTTCAAACCACACATCAATCATAACCACAAACATAGGGGGAAAATCCCTTCGTGGCACAACTAATGCAACAATTTACTAGTTCTTTTATCCAACCCATGCAACAATAGCCAAATCATCCCACCAGTTACATAGCCATGTTGTCTTCCGCTGCAGCATAAAAAATTCTACCTTCACAACAAGTTTCCACTGGGGGCATTCTTCCACAAAGCACCTATGTGGGTCTACAACAAACTCATCCCACATATCCTACACCGCAACAAATGCAAATATATTTCCAACAGCTACAACAATCTTATCAGATGCCAACACCTCCTTCATTGCAGTATTCCACTCAACCCCAGCTTCCACCACTGCAACCCATCTACAGTGACCAGCAACCATCCTACCAAACACCACAATATCCCCCACAAAATCTCCCATATTCACCGTTTGATCCATATCATGCACAAGGCAATCCTACAATTACAATCAACAATCCTCCCCCGCAAACCAATCCTGAATGGGAGGAAATGAAGAATCCTCTCAAAGAGCTAAAAGCTGGGACAAAAGCCAAAACATTCAAGTTTGAAGAAGTATGTCCATATCCATTTGACAGATCCATCACTGTTGTACCCTTGCCCAAACACTTTGAGACCCAAAAATTTGATAAATATCAGGGGAAGCATGATCCTATGAGTCATGTAAAAGAATTCTACATGGCATGCCAAGAAGTGGCCTACAATGATAGTTTTGTCATGAGACTATTTCCCAAAAGATTGGGAGGCACCACCCTTGAGTGGTTTTACAAAATCCCTTATGGCATAGTCTCTACTTTCGCAGAGCTATCCGAAAATTTTGTGGCCCAATATACGCATAATGTTGAAAATGAACTCTCACTCCTTGACCTATGCAATTCCAAACAAAAGGGAGGAGAAAGCTTGGCTGATTATCTTCAACACTGGCAAGGGCTTACCACAAGGTTGTCGCACCAAGCTCCGGAACAACATCTTATCAAGATTTTCATTAGGAACCTTCATCCTAAGCTTGCTTATCACATGCATATGAATTGTATACAAACTTATCACGATATCAGGATCAAAGGTATGGACCTTGAATGAGGCCTCATTGAAGAGGGTACGATTAAACATTACAAAGAATCCCAGCCTGATAAACATAACAACGATCAATCATGATATTGGAACAAAAATAAGAACATGGTCATAGATGGAGCCACTGACACCAAACATGTTCAGGTTGTGGTAGCGAGTCCTAATGTGCCAACCCAGACTTATCAACAAACACCAGGAATGTATCCACAACCTCCTCCCATGTATCAGCAACCCACTCCCACGTATCCTCAACCACAGTATCAGCAAAACATACACCCTCAAGGCAGGCCCATATACCCTCATCCAGGAACAGCCCATCAACACAACTATCAAGGTCCTATGAACCATACAAATGCTATCTCAGTCCCTCACAGACAACAAAGATCTCACGCTTCAAATGCACCACAATGCACGTTTACCCCTCTAGGTGAACCTATAGATGTCATCTTACGCAAGCTGGTCCAAGCAAACCAAGTCATATATCCTAAGACACAACCATTTGATGACTCAACTCCTAAGCCTACCTAGTATAAAGACAATGAGTACTATGAATACCACCGTGTCAAGGGACATACCACTCTCAAATGCATGAAACTAAAACATTATATCCAAGATCTCATTGAAAATAAGGAGATCGAAGTGGATTCCCTAGCTCAATCATCGCCAAATGCAAGCCTAAAAATTTATCAGAATGCATACCCTCAACACACTTTTGGTACAGGTCCAGGCAATCCTACTCAGTCCTCTAATAAAGGAAAGGGTAAACAAGAAGAAAGCGCCAATAAAAAAGATTATACCAATTCTTATATCAATTACGATAATCTCATCGGTTGCATATCTCAAGTTTAGTCCTCTGTCAATGTCATTCATGTCAAGGGTGTTGATAATCAATGTGCAATCACTACTCACAGAGGAAGGATAACAGTTGTAGGTGCAGGTCTTGCCCCATCTGCTAGGATACAATATAAAATTTTGGAATACCTAGGGAATACTCCAGCCCAAATTTCCATTCTGGATCTTATCCGATCATCACCCACCTACCAAGAGATTCTCAATAAAGCCTTGCATGATTCCCATGTTCCCAACGACATCAACCTCACTGAGTTTCAAAACCTTGTCGGACACCTATCTACATCCTATGGGGTCTCATTTAGACCAGCAGACATCCCCTCTGATGAAACTGATCACAATCTCCCACTCCATATCGCTATCATGGTTAAAAATTTTGCCATAAAACGGGCCATGATGGATAATGGATCGGAACTAAACTTGTGTACCCTAAAATTCATAAAATAGTTGGGATGCACTGAGGCTGATATCACAAATGAGGTCATCACAATAAAAGCATATGACAACCTAGAGCATACTTCTGAAGGCACCATTATCTTACCCATTCAAGTGGGCCCTATTTTCCAAGAAACATTATGTCATGTTGTTGATCTTGACCTCCCCTACAACATCCTCCTCAGACGCCCATGGATTCATTCTATGTAAGCCATTCCATCCACCTACCATCAGAGCATTAAATTCCCATACAAAGGCACTGAGATCACCATCCATGTAGATCCCAAGCCCTTCACATACTGTAATACATTGGAGGCATCCTTTCCACATTCTACTCATTGCCCCAGGATTGATATTGGCTCCTCTGTTGTCAGCTCATCTTGAATCCATTCAGATCTAGAGACAATCCTCTCCTCCACCTTGTCCACGGTCAAGATCAACAACAAAGGATGTGGTGAGTACACTTTATCTGATGCCTTCACAGTTGGAGCATTGCCTATTGATCCACACACTCAAGGCTGCCGGCCTAATTTAAGAAAAACATAATCAGAAACAACCAAGACACTACAATTTGCTCCTACCACTTTTGTGTCACAAGGCATTTCGGTTGGCCAAGAAATGTAACCAAACATCAATCAATGGATATACAAGGATCCATCACCCCAGGACACAAGTTGGCTCAATTACTTCAAGAACAAGTATCCCACAACACACAAACTGGTGACAGAAAAATGGAATTATCAAGGAGGTGGCCTTGGTCACGAAGAAAAATGGATGAAAGATCCCATTGTACCTGCCAGCTTTAAAAACACCTAGGTCTTGGTATGGGCTCTGACATGACTGGGGGCACCAATGATTTTATCAATTATTCCTCTTGTCAACCCTTGGATGAAATCATTGACATCGAAGATATCCCAGAAGAGAAAATTATGAAAGCTTACGACGATGTTTTTGATGATGAAACCTTCCTAGGCAATGCTGTCCTACAACAACTATCCATCCTCTTCATTGACCTCCCTCTCCACCATCCTGAACTCATAGATTGGGACCAAACAAGTGCTGTACACATTGACGAGTTCCAAAGTGAGGATGCGTTTCTTATCTTTTTGGGAGCAATTAAGCAAAGCAATGACTGGGGTCAACATTTAGCATATGTCTACAAATTGGACCCAAAGGCATACTTTGGGGAAGAGGAGAACTTTAGCCACAAAAATGATATAGAAAATAAAAATAAAAAAGAGAAAAATCAATCTTCTAGTGAAAACCCCTCTGGGGCACTATATGATCACAACAAAGTAAAAACAAAGGGTGTATCCCTTGGTGAAAACCTCTTTAAGGTGCTAGAGGATGAAGATTCTCCTCTTGCTCTTATCTGAGATTACAGGCCTAAACAGTCATCAATTCTCATTGAAGAAACAAAACCTGTTAACTTGGGTACCAAGGAAAATCCTGCCATCACATATATAGCAGCATCTTTGTCTGAAGCAGAAGAAAGTGACCTTATCACTTTTTCAAAAGAATCCATCAACAAGTTTTCATGGTCTTACTCTCACATGCCGGGGTTAGATCCCATCTTGGTGGTTAATCATTTAGCAGTGGTCCTAAATATCAAACCTGTTAAACAAAAGATCAGAAAGATGCATCCTAAAGTCGCACTACTTGTCAAAGCAGAGCTAGAAAAATTACTCCACGCCAAGATCATCCGCCCCATTGACTATTCTGACTGGATTTCTAATATGGTGCCCATCGCTAAGCCAGACAAATCAATCAAGATATGCACAGATTTTAGAGACCTCAATAAGGCATGTCCCAAGGATGATTTCCCTTTGCCAAACATAGACATGATTGTAGATCTCACAGCAGGACATGAGATGTTGTCACTCATGGATGGTTTTTCCAGATATAATCAGATCTGCATCGCAGAAGAAGATTAGCATAAGACAACATTCACAACCCCTTGGGGAACCTTTTTCTATAACATGATGCCTTTTGGCTTAAAGAACGTAGGGGCAACTTATCAGAGAGAAATGACTGTCATTTTTCATGACATGATCCACAAGATCCTTAAGGACTATGTGGATGACATATTGGCAAAATCAGTAAAAAGAGAAGATCACCTAGATGTTTTGGAATGTTTCTTTGATAGAATTGGACACTACTACTTAATGCTCAACCCTAAGAAATGTGTCTTTGGAGTCACATCAGGCAAACTCCTAGGGTTCATTGTATCCCGATGAGGCATTGAAATTGACCCAAAGAAAGTAAAAGCTATTATGGAGATGCCTCCACCAAAAACACTTCGACATTTGCATAGCCTTCAAGGAAAACTAAAATTTGTGCACCACTTCATCTCTCAACTAGAAGATAAGTGTCAACCATTCACTCATCTTCTGCTCAAAGACAACACATTCCAGTGGGATCCTTAGTGTCAGAAGAGCTTTGACAAGATTAAAGAATGTTTGGCTAATCCACCCATCTTGGTGCCTCCTGTACCTGGTCGCCTGCTCATCTTATATATTTATACTACTACCATAGCACTGGGGGCACTCCTTTCTTAATTAAACAATGAAGGCAAAGAAAGGGCCATATATTATATCAGTCAAACTTTTTTGGGTTATGAGCTCAACTACTCTCCTATGGAAAAAGCATGTCTGGTAGTGGTCTTTGCCACTCAAAAATTTTTCCACTACATGCTTAGTCACACAAAAAAGCTCATCTTGAAGGTGGATCCCCTCAAGTATCTACTCTCCAGGACTACACTTATAGGTCGAATGGAAAAATGGGTTATGCTGCTAAGTGAATCTGATATCCAGTATGTTGACAGAAAAGCCATTAAAGGACAAGTCATTTCCGATCATCTAGATGAAGCACCACTAGTAGATGCATATCCTCTAATCACAGAATTTCTAGATGAGAACTTGTAAATGGTAGAAGAACAACCAACATGGCAACTCTACTTTTATGGGTCCTACACAGCTCATGGCGAAGGGGCAGGAATACTTTTTGTCACACCTCAAGGTGACTATATTCCCATGTCATTCAAATTGGTATTTTCCTACACAAACAACATTGCAGAATATGAAGCACTAATTGCAGGACTCCGCATGGCCATAGAATGGAACATCACAGATATCAAGGTCTTTGGTGATTCCCAACTCATCATCAAACAAGTCTTAGATGAGTATCAAACCAAAGATGATAAATTGACACCACACAAGCAAATGGTTGACAAGCTAAAAGAACATTTCCTCCACTTGAAGATAACATACGTACCACGCTTACAGAACAAAGCTACTAATGTAATGGCCAAAATTGGTTCCCTTCTTGAGATTCCTCATGAATCTACAAAATATGAATTCTTAGTTGAGCAACTACACGCTCCCGCTTATGAGAATGATGAATGAAATTGTGTATGTGTCTTGGTTGGTCCCCAGTCCCCGTGGTACCATGACATCCAAGCTTACCTACAAAATGGTATCATATCTCCCCATCTCACTGCCAAACAATGCCAAAATTTTATCCAAAGAGCATCCCATTACACCCTCATAGCCAATACCCTATATCATCGAGGCTATCACAACGTACTTTCCAAATGTTTAGATGAAAATGAAGCCACCCAGGCTTTACAAGAGGTACATGCTAGAATCTGTGGTGCCCACACAAGTGGCATGGTCCTAGCCAAGCAACATCTACGTATAGGATACTACTGGCCTACAATGGAACATGATTCTTGTGAATTTGTCAAAAAGTGCCTCCCTTGTCAACAACATGCTAATCTGATTCACGCTCCTGCTCAGGATGTTAGACCTATTGCACCTCCTTGGCCTTTCTCTTTTTGGGGTTTTAATCTCATTGGTAAGATTACTCCTCTCTTCTCTTAAGGCCACAAGTACATAATCATAGCTACGGAGTACTTCACAAAGTGGGTCAAAGTGATTCCATTTGCACTTACTACTGGTGTCCAGATATCCAAATTCATCCTTTATCACATCCTTTGCCACTTTGGCATACCCTCCACCATCTTCACAGATCACAGTACACCATTTGAAAATCAACACATCAGTGATCTTTGTGCTTGCCTCCATATCCATCACCATTTCTCCAGTCCATACTTCCTACAAGGTAATGACCAAGCTGAGGCAACTAATAAAACCATCCTCAAAATCCTCAAGAAAGTTGTCAATGATATTGGTCATGATTGGCATCTCCAGATAAATCCTACCCTCTGGGCATACCGCACTTCTTACCATTCTCCTACTGGCACCACTCCCTATTCCCTAGTCTATGGTGCTGAAGCACTCTTACCAATTATGGTTGAACTACCCTCTCTATGAGTATCCCTCAGAGGCCTGATTGATGATGAAGATTACCGGGTGGCATGATTCACACAGTTGGATCTCCTAGATGAAAAGAACCAGCAAGCTTATGATCACTTGATTGTCTACCAAAATAGACTCAAGAGAAACTATAGCAAGAAGGTTCACCCATGTCAGTTCCAAGTAGGAGACCTTGTGCTGAAAGAAAATCAGAAAGTGGGTACCGATCGTGAGAAGAAAGGCAAGTTTGAAGTCACCTGGCAAGGCCCATACATTGTCACTCCATGCTTCAGTTCTGGGGCATATCAACTCTCCGCCCCAGAAGGAGAATCATTGAATGATCCTATTAACATCATTCATCTCAGGCACTTCTATGCCTGAAGGCTGGTTGTTCATTCTAGTTATCTAAGAAAATCCATAAAAAGTATAAAAAGTCCTGAAAAAAGCACAAAACAAAGAAAGAGCTCAGCTCTAAACAAACCAAAAATTTTTACCTACAGAAACTAAAGGAAATTCTATGGAAGAACCCGGAGCACTTGAAAGCATTGCAAAACAGTCCTGAAAAAATGGTTGTCACAGTGAAAACCTGGTAAACAGGCACGTGAGGCAATAAAAAAAATAAAAAAATAAAAAAGATCCAAAGAAATCAAAAAGAGAAATAAAGAGAAAAAATTTCGTCCAATGGTGAAAACTTGGCAATCAGGCGCCTTGGATAAGTATGGGTGATGAAAACCTAGAAATAGGCGTCATACATAATGGACCATTCCATTATCTATCAAAATCTCATCTCCATCTATTCCCAACACCATTTCCACTTACCCTGTATTCCTAGGTGTTCCATACATACTAGTCTGCCATGATTTCCCTACCTCGTATCCTGAGGTTTTGTACACATAATCTTGTATATTGTTGTTCATACAAGTCCTGAGCATCAGTCCTGTATATTTCTTGTGTCTTAAGTTGCTCCTTGTGCGCATTTGATCAACAAACTTGAAATTAGTTTTGGGTTCTCGCAAAATGTTTCTCTCCTCTTGAACTAATCAATTAGCACATGCATTTTATCATGTGCATCAAGGCAAGTAATGTGATCCAATCCAAAAACTTGGTAGCAACTTTGTACATACTCGCTGTAACTAGTCGCTTGTAATTAAGCCACTCGGTTTGGTCCTTGTACATTTGTGATACATCCCATCCTCCCAACCTCATGCTAACATCCTGAGTCACCATCCTACTAACATTCCTTGTCCAATCCTCCACAGTCCACCCATCTGGTCTATCAGTTGATTATGACACAGACCAAAAATAAAAAATAAAAATAGTGACAATTTTGAGATTCAAATGTCACATTTGTTCAGCCTTAAACAACTCATCTTCTGAGTTCTTCAGTCACACTTTGCTTTCCTTCACTAAGGATGATTTTGGGTATTGCAAGCAAGGAAATTGATGCAGAGAACAACTGAAAGAAAATCCAAGAAAAAGAGAACGATGATCTATGGATGCTTTTGAGTATTGAAAGCAAGAAAATTAATGTAGAGAACAACTGAAAGAAAATCCAAGAACAAGAGAACGATGATCTATGGATTCTTTTGGGTATTGAAAGCAAGGAAATTGATGCAGAGAACAACTAAAAGAAAATCCAAGAACAAGAGAATGATGATCTGTCACTCATAGTATCATTAGTTGGTGTCTTGCATTCATCTTAAGTGCATTGTTACTTCACCTTCCATTATCAAATCACTTTAGCATCATGTTATCTTGCATTTTAAGATCATTTAAGGTCTTGAATTTTAAGATAATTTAAGGTCTTGCATTTTAAGATCATTTAAGGCATCTTGCATTTTAGCACCACATTTATAGAAATCAAGTATTCCAACTAGAGAAGCTCCAATTCATGATACATGCATTATTAAATCGTCTTCCATTCTCAATTCATTATTAGAATTCATTAATTCATCTTGAAACATTTCATTATCTTGCATTATTTTGCATCATTAATCCATCTTATCTTATTAGAT
>MU225442.1:2013226-2029378 GCA_018584345.1 Thuja plicata
GTTCATCTTATCATTTGCATACTTAAATCATTGTCAAAACATAAATCATCTATGCATATTCATAAAACATCAATACATATATTGCATCTAGGAATAAAAGCACATCATATCCTGCATCCACACACGTTAGTATATCACATACATATTAGCATCATCCATCCTGGATAGGTCACACATCATATATATACATACTCAATATATCCATATACATCACATCCTGCAAACATCAAGTGTCAGTAATCATGTAATATGCATTAGCGCATCATATAGATCATACATTCTCAGCATCATACAAATCATCACATAAATCATAAACATCATGAGTAGCAATAAGATTCCACACACACACACACACACACACACATATACCAATGTCTGTCAATAAAATACATCATGTGCACCTCAGTGCAAATATACATGTATAAATCTCAAAAATACAAAACTGTGTCATGTAATCCTCTGACTACTCATACTGGTGGCTATGATGGCTCACCTCCCTATCCTAGTGGTGGACGTGGTGGCATCCCCATTGATCCCTATGAGGCAAAAGTCTGCATTGTGCTCTGTGAATGAGATCTCTCTGAATAATTTCATCTCTGTCCCTCTGGAACAAGTTGTTGGTAGAGTGCTCTTTAATGTCCTGCCGCCCTCCCTACCTTGTTCGCATCCCTATGGGCTGTGAATGCATCTGATACCACCTGGCCCACTCCACCTACCACTGCCGCTTGTCGAGCAATATCTTTCTCTGTCTTGTATGTCGTGGCTCATCTCAATGCTACATCCCTCTCTGAGGTCAATGCCTCAATCCGCTCTATGGCCTGATCCATCTGTAAAGTCAGTGTCTCTAACTGCCCTGTGAGTGTGTCTGTCTCAGCACATAGATCTGTAGCATCCTGCATAAGTTCCACCATGAAAAACTCACCTGAGTCTACTCTACCCTTTAGGGTATCCAGTGACCCCTCTGCCTTGTCAGCCTGTGCTATCTCAGCAGCCAATAATCCCTATACCTAGGCTATCTCAGCATGTAAGCTCATGTTAGACACTAGTGCCTCATCTAATAACCCCCGCAGTCTAGTGCACTTTGTCTACAGACTATTTTGCTCTGCGAGGATAGTATCATGTGTCTCCTGAGACATGAAACCTATGGGTGGCCCCTGTGCCTGATCCTGTGGTGGCCCTAGTGGTGCATGTGCCTGATCCTGCACCTGTGGTGGTGCCTGTACATGATCCTGCACCTGTGGTGGTGCCTGTGCCTGATCCTGTCCTGGCACTAGTGGAGGTCCCTGTGCCTGGTCCTTGGCCTGTACCTCTACTTGAGGCCTCACCCATCTCTACAAACTCCTCCTCTGCCCCACTATTGAGATCTTAGGGACATCCCCAACCTCAGTCCCGTCATCCACATCTAAATCTCCTATTGGCTGCTCATGAGCAGCCACCTGCGTCGGATCTGTCAATCTAACTAGTGTATGTGCCACCCACCATGCTGCATACTCAAGAGTCATGCCTGCTTCTATAACATCCGGGCACACCACAAAGTCTATCTATGGCATTTATCTCCAGGATGCCCTCACTATGAGAGCATCGGTATACCTACCCCAAGTGCCAACCTCCCTAGTGCCAACATCATCTATCTTGTTCTTTCCATCTAAGGTGATAGATCCTTTGCCTATGATAGGTTTGGGAGTGTTATCTCCAAATCTAACCATTCCACCTTTGTACTTATCTAGATGTAAAAATCTATCTTTGTCACCTATCATGTGATGTGAACACCCGCTATTTATGATCCAGTCTATTTTGATGTCAACTAGTGAAAATAAAGCCAATTCTTGAGATTTATTTTCGTATTGAATTTATATTTGATCAATCATCTTTTCATCATCTTAAATAGAAACAAATCCAATTTCATCTTCTCCTGAGTCATCATTAGTTACACCATCATTAACATGATAGCATTCCTTAGTATATTTGGGCTTGTAATATGATCTTAACTTCTTGACTCTTGTAGGACACTTGGATGCAAAGTGGCAAACTTTGTTGCACGAAAAACATTTGAATGGTAGTTTTCCTTCTATTTCCCTTTACCTTTTCTTTCCTTCTTAGAAATCATAGCAATGATTTCCTCTAGTTTAGTATCAACTTCTTCTTTTTCATTATTACTAGAGATGTTCAAGGATTTCTTACCATAGACTGAGGCTTTGAAAATTGTTTACATTTTAGGTTCTATCTTCAATCTTGATATCTCAAATGCAGATATTTTGCTAATCAGGGTTTCTCATTTTAAGTCCTTTGAGAATTGCATGGTTTCATTTGAGATGTTAATCTTGCTATCATAATCTGCTATCAATGTGGTCATCAATTTGTCCATTATATCATCCTTTGAAATTTCTCCACATTTGTTCCAAATATGTGATACTGCTTCATTAATCCTTTGATTGTAAGGTCTGATTTTCTCTTCAGGTAGCATCTATAAATTATTGTATCTTTTCTTCCATTTCTTTTTGCACACATTCTTTTCTTGGATGTCTCCTTCAAACACATCTTATAAGTATTTCCAGATTGAATATGCTTTATCTGCCTTCTTGATCTCATAAAATTCACTATTACATAGGGCATTAATTAGGGCTTCCTTGGAAATTGCATTTTGAGTGAAGATGCACTGAAGATGTGTGATTATTTTGTTCTTCCAGTCAAGATAGTTCTATCCATCAAACTTAGGACTATGTTTCGTAAAGTATGCCATTTGATCTACCTTAAGCTATTAGGATTTATCTCCAAGGCGCTTGGCTCTGATACCAATTTTTAGCTTAGCTAGTTTAATTATTTTCTCCAATTAATTACAGAATAACATTAAGCATTAACACATTCAAATAACACAAGATAGAACACAAATATTTTGGTTACAGGGAAACCAAATAGGTAAAAGCCCAGTGGGAATTAGCACCCATAAAGAACTGTACTTGAGTATAATAATCCCAGTAAGAAGATCTTACAACCCTGTTAGGAGTTGATCTTTACAATGCAATAAGTATAGAGACCTAAATAAGGGTCGGACCCTATTCGGAGTCTTTTACAAATAACCATGTTAGGGGTGAGGACTCACTGTCCAAAAGCTCACTACCAAAATGATGAAGGCCACAACCTTCAATAAAATAGATATACATTATATCTAATAAATGAATTATTTGAGTAGACCTATTGTCTTGATCAGTTCCAATGTATTGTATTCTTTCACTGCTTCTTCACATAGATCTTTTCTTGATGAATGAAATGTCTTTACTGTACCGAAACAATTGAAATTTTGTTCTATAATTTTTTTTGTCTCTTTTCTTATCATTCACACTTGGCAATCTTCAAATGAACTACTATAAGTATCTTCTCCATAAGATATGATCTTTTTCTGCTTTAGGAATCCCTTTAGTACTTCTTTAGTCAGCCAAACAAGGCACACAACATAATTAGAACCCCACAACTCAAACTGAATCGATGTATCTCTTCACGTAGTCGGCTCCACCAAAATTACTCAAATGTCATGCTTCAAATGAAACATGATTAGCAACTTTAGTTAATAGTATTTAACTCATAACTAAACATTATTCTAAACATTCATCACCGGAAGATAGATGCAATGGAAGAATCAATGAAATTACTATTGGCTTCCTGAAAACAAACTTCTGAAACTGTGGTTGGTAAACAGAGTAACATAACTCAACTGTTAATGAACATCTGAATCTATGGGTATGTAAATGGTGTAGTAACTATGTTCAAACCATAAAAACAACCACACAAGGCTTCCTCATATCTATACTAAAAATTAAATATAGTTCACTGTTGTATACTATATGTTGTCATCAATGACAAACATAGAGCCAACTATTTGCATAGAAGAAAATCTCCATGACTCTTGTTATTCCTTTTGTGCATTAATATATGGTTTGCAACAAGTGTCCATATCTTCCACAAGATAAACATGAAATCCTTGTATTGTAATCCCATGCTATGGATATTTCTACTCAGCTAGTATTTGAATTGTCTTGGTTAGGCATTCACTAATCAATTAGTTTTCTTTTTCTACAATCTTCACTCTTGTGACTAGACTTGTAATTCTTCTAGTAACCATAAAACTTAGGTATTCTTGTGTTTTTATTAAATTTGGTTCTACACTCAAAAGATTGATATCCATAACTATTATATATAAAGAAATAACCATCAAGTTTAGGTGTAATCAGTGTTTTACCTTTTATTCTTCAACAAAGATTAGCAGTGTGTCCATACTTCCCACGCTAATTGCAGCTTGGATTCTTTGGTTTTTATGGGGGTACAATACCTTGATCTTTATATGCATTAGATGATTCTCCTTTCTTGGTAGGGGAGTTTTTATTGAATTCAATTCCTGATCTATCATTTGTTTTCCTCTAATTCTTAACCTGTTTGTCCAGTGATTTAAACACTTCTTCATTTCTTCTTAGTATTTCATTTATATCCTTCTCAACTTTAAATATTTTGTCCATTCTTTCAATCTCATCTTTTAGTGCTTGGTTCTCAAATTCCTTTTGTGTACATTCCTAATTTGAATTCACAAGTTGGTTGGTTATATTCTAGTGAACTTGGGTTATCCTTAAGATCTCATTATCTTTCTTAGTGACCCTAATTTCAACTTGTCTTTTTTCATATTCTGCCATTATATTTTAATCCTTAACTATCCTTTTACCTTCAATCAATTTAGTCATTCTTATGCTATTAGCTTCAATATCTTACTTCATCAAATACATCATCTCGATAAGTGAATCATTCTTTTCAAGTAGTTCTCTTATAGCCACGTCAAATTCATTAGTCACGCTTCCTTCAAATGTTTTCTCAAGTCTATCAAATTGTTCTTTTCTAACTTTCAGCTCATCATATAGTTTCCTTCTTGTGCTTAGAGACTTTTCAAGTTTCTTTCCTAGATCCATGATTAAATCCCATGCACTCTCCAACTTAGATTAAAGACCATCAATCCTTTTAGATTGCCTATAACTTTCCATTACTATGATCTTTATGTCTAAGGTGGTCAAACCTTTATCTCAAAAGTACTTTTCATGATACAAATTATTGGAATAGCTATGGAAAGTTTGGACTGAGATGGGAGAGGTGAATTAGTGCCAATAAAATCTTTCTATCTACATTCACTAATAAACCATATAATGTTGGTTACTGATTACCGTGTTCATAACTATGAAATGAAAGTAATATAAAGATTATAAAACCATAAAATAGAAACATTAAAAAATATAAATCATAATACAATGGTTTTTTTAACACATAAATCCTTGGTTAGAGGAGAAAACTATAGTGGGGATGACACCCACAACCTTCACTAATTACAATATAAAGGGTGCTCGGTTAGAGCTACAAAGTTTAGCTATTTCTGATAGCTTATCTAGTTAAGAGTATATATAAGACTTGTGAGGTCTACCTGGTTAAAGGATTTTTACAATCTCTACACTTAGAGATATACAATATTAAATCATTTACAAATATAACATCGGTTAAGATCTACCCAGTATTGGGATTTAAAGCTCTTATTACAATAGTATCAAATAACTTAACATTGTCTTTAATAAATGCATCAAATGTAAATGGGGATCAGTCTCTATGTGCTATGATCATGTGTAGACATCCAAAAATATTAATATTATTATTAATATTAATTTCCCTCTTATTCCTCTAACTATTTAATTCAAATCAATTAAATAGTTTCATTTATCAATAGTTTAAAGACTATTCTAATGTATTTTATTTAAATACATTTGCCTCCACAAAATTCCCTTTTAATAAATATATATTTATTAAAATCCTCCATTTTTCCTAATTCTTATAAGCTGTGATTTGTTGAAATCTAATTTGAATCAAATCTAAACCCTATCTAGGAACCTATTAATCCTACCCTACAGCCTACCCTACAGCCTACCCTACTCCCATCACCTCATGTCCTAAGTATGTTTCCACACCTAACTGCACTTTGATCGTGCTTAAATGGGTGATTCCTAACCTTTTTAAGGCTAATGGGATGCTCACCCACATGGGGAAATTATCTCCAAAATGGGTACCCATTCTTCTTAAATTCTCTCTTACAACCTTGTCTCCCCTTTTGAAATATTGAGCTACTCAATATTAATGCCAATTTTGACGTAAAATTGGCCATCTTTTCAAAGCCATTTGTCTCCTATGTGGCTCTTATGTGGATGCCACATAGGTGCCACTTCATCCAAGCCTCTTCCTCTCTCTAAAAACTCTATAAATAGAGGCCTTCTCCTCTCATATTTTCATCTCTCAAATTGCATTGTTATCATGCTAGTATTGTCTTAGAATTGTCATTCTTGTTTTCATGCTAATGCTCGTAGATGTTAGTTTATGCTTTCATTTGCTTAAATCATCTAGAAGTCACATGTTAGGACCTTAATTGGTAAATAAATCATAGTTTATTTATAAGATTTTCATATCATCCTTACTTGCATAGGTTTAGACTATCATTTTGAAGGAGATTTGAGACTAGTTCTTCATAACTAGTTCTTGAATCTTTCTTCTTGTTTCTCATATTCTTGCATTTTATGCATTGGGATCTATGGAAATTATGTGTTTGAGAGAGCACACCCACATATAATCCAAATAAGAAAATCAAAATGAGTAGATTAGGGTGTAGTTTATTTACTCATTTTTAGCTTAATCTGATGTTATTTGGTGTCTTTGTTGTTAGTTTGGTCTCTTGCATGCTTTTCTTGTAATGATATATATGCTAACCCACTAATGTTTGCATGTTTGAGCTTGCTCCCAATAGATTGAAGTATTCCATATACACATTCTGGCATGACTGGTTGGACCCACGTCCCTAAAATTTCTTGTTTCTTGTCTAATTCACTCAGAATTTGTTCAAAACATGGATGGGCGTCTCTGAGACACACACAGGGGCATTTGTGAAAATGTCAATTTTTGTTGAACTGCCATTCAACATTTCCGTAGAATAGCATCTCTGATCTAAATTGGCGTCTCTGCCTAATACTACTATTTTTGACTTCTTATTGACCCTATTCTTCATCTATCAAGTTTCTTTGTGTTTCCTGCTGCTTTTCTACATTTGATCATTCTATTTTTTAGCAAAAGTCAGTTTTACAAGCAGCCATAATGGTGAAATTTCATTAAGAAGGAACGCTATTTCTTGATAACTCATTAAGAAATAACATTTTTAAAAGGGTCAATTAGTTCCAAAATAGGTTTCTGGACAAGTTTGGAAGCTAACTAAAAAGCAAGGATAACTTATTGTGTCACTTTGTGCTGTGTTTTGTGTTTGCAGGCAAATCAGTGTCTTTGGAAATGCTGGTTAATGAACCAGCGTATGTGCCACAAGAATCAACGTCTGCAAAGAATCAGTGTCTTCGATCTGTAAATCAGCGTCTGCGCCTAGTATAACAAATTTCTACATTTTTTGTGTTTTTTGGGTATTTCACTCACTGTCATTTCTGAACTAGAAAGTAGGATTAGCATCTGTGCCCTGTATTAGTGTCTGCACTCTGGCAAAATCTTGTTTTATGTTTGGGTAACAACTTTTGAGTGGTTTGTGCTAACGCTTGTTGAAGATTACTTTTCAAACTACTAACTAGTTGTTTGCAGCACCGCTTGTTAAAGACCCTAAATTGAAACTACTCACATTGTCTTGTAGGTTTCCTTGATCCAAATTGACCAAACGATCATGTTTGTAATCTTTTCTAGGCACTTAGACTTAAGTAGGAAGATCTTTTTGATTAATCCTAAGTGAGTGTTAGGGGATTATGCTCTCTTCCCTTTTTGGGAAGATAAAAAACCCAGACACATTTACTTGGTGTTAAACAAATAAATCTTTGGAAACAAACAACTTGTCTTGCATGTTTGTGGAGAAAATTATGTTGGATAGGAGATTATGCTCTTTTCCCCTTGTGGGAAAATTAGAAATCCAGACCCTTCTTGTCGCCAATCCCATTTTATTTCCAAGTTAATCCTTTAGTTGGGCCTATCGGTTGAGGAAAAAATCTCCTGGAAATGACCCACATGAGAACGAGGTGTAAGCCACACCACTCCAACTCATGTAAATCAAATTTACTCCTTGGGGTCAAAGCCTCAGGAGTCGGTTGGCATCTGAGCTTATACTCAGCTCTTGTCTAACTTAAGTGCAGCCTCACGGTCTCAATCACGTTTATGTGACCACTTTTGTCAAGACGCTCTATGGGGCTATACACCTGAATCGTGCATGCACAGACATAGAGGATACAATGGAATGGAGATCCATACTAAACACTCTAGGCTTAGAAGCTACCCGGAACACACCCGAAAGATGATAATGCTTGTGCAAGACAGATAGTAACTTCCCCAAGATCAGTCGTACATTCGTACCACCCTGAGCATTTAGAACCGGATAATACGGTGTCATGACTAGAGCCATTACGTTCTTGGTGAAGGTCATATTTTGATTAGCTCTTGTTTGTGTGCCTAAGCTTACGAGCATGTATTTTCATGCTATGCCAAATTCCTTAGGTAGATTTTGTGCTTGAAGTGTTTGAAGAAATTGACAAATCCAAAACATAGATGAAATATCTAGCTTTCAAATTTTTCACATGCTTGTATCCTTCAAGGTTGCTTTGTCCCTTGTCAGATTGTTTTCAGACACATGCTTGTTATTTTCCAGTTTTGATTATGTTAAAAATGGTTCTTGCCATAGAACAATCCTATTGAGAAATTAGAACACAATCAAGGTTTTTGCCAGATTATCAAAAGACAAACATTTTGGTCTTTCATGAGATATGTCCTAAGAACCTCAAACTATTCATCCAAAATCAAGATCTACTTATAGGACATGACCAATTCCAAGAAACACAAAAAAGTGAAAACTTTGTTACCACCCATGCAAAGAGAACAAAAGAACACAACCCGAGAGGCTACCAAATACCAACACATTGTCAATTCCATCAAGCAAAAAATCCATAAACAAGAACTATTTGAGAAAGTGATCTACAACAACAAGGTTTCTCATTTTATAGGAAAATATCATCTAAACTACACTTTTGTTGCAATTGAACAATATGACTAGTCGGTTTACCACCACAAACACAAGTTCCTCCTCTTCTTGAGCTCACTCAGCTTGCATTTTAGGACCTCCCTTAGGTTTCCATCTTTAGGAACACATCACGCACTTATCCTAACATGATCTTGCATCAACCAAATCAATCCTAATCAACCTAGCATCATTTTGGTCATCATCCAAAGTGCCCCTGATCACATCCCCCACTTAGGTATTACATACCCCTTTTGAGCTGCTAAAAACCTACATCTTAATCAAAACCCCATCCATTGAAGGTCCTTAAACTAAGCATTGTTTTGGGATAATCCCTTTTGTCTTTTGTGACCTCATCACCTTGATCAAAAGGTTGGTTTGCATTAACAAAGAATCTCGTTCACCGAAGACCACAAGTCTATCTTGGGTAGATAATCACATCCACTTGATCCTACACTAGGGAAAGCAACCCTTGATCCTTGCATACATCAAGCCATCCTTAATCCACAGGAGCGCATCCATCATCCTAAGCACATCTTAATCCTAGGGTCATCATCCTTAGTTTCCCAGGTGCATCCTTGAATACATCCTGCATCTAATATTCCTCTAGGATAATCATTTCATGCCACCTATCACACAAGGCTTTAAGAAGAGGAAGAACATGGATCCTAATGTTGCAACTAGCTCATCTAATCCTATGACTGAGAACACCAACACCATGGTCACTTATGTAATTCAGCCCAATGATCAATTTGAACATATCTAGGTAGACACTAATGAAACTCCCACTCTAAGTGTCGTAGAAACTTTTATCAATCATCCAACGCTTGTCCACATGGTAAATGCCATGACTAGACATAACAATAACCAAGTACTCTTGGACATCTGACAACAAGGACTTCAACTTCCACCTTGGCTAATACCCACACTTGTTACATGACCTATGACACCTCCAAGGGAACGTCCTTATCCCACCAGAAATGAAGTTTTTGATCCTTTTCAGTGAGCCCTACAAGTGGGAACCCTTCTTGCACAAGTAGTTCACCCCTCCATTCCACCCTCCATCATACACACAACACCTACACCTGCCTCGAAAGTCCCACCTCTTGATACCACATCAAAACCACAAACAATACCCCCCATCACTATGCAAACACCTCCACAAGCCACCGTTGCTCCTCCTTCACAAGCAATACCAACATTCGTTGCAAACTTTCCACCACCACCACCAGTTAGCACACAACAAACCACTATTCCATCTATTACTATTCAACCTGTTCAAAGTACTATAACTTGTTCACAACATCAAAGCACCCAAGTATCCATGCCTATTCTGCCATTCTTCACCACAGGTATGGCACCTACCAATGCATATAACCAACCCTTATTTCTGCAAGGTTCCCCTTTTCCCGCTCCACTAGCAACACAACCACAATGGACTTCAACAGTTCTACCCCAAACATTTTTCAACCTAAATCCTCCTATATTGCAACCATCCACAATTCCTTCACCATACCCCAAATTCCCATCCAACCTATCCAACAACAGTAACCTATCTAGAAACAACCTATCCAACAACAACAAATCACCAACCCATTAACATCCCAAGCACAACAACAACCAATCAAATATTTCGCAATTGCACAACCTACTCTTCAAACCACACAGCAATCAGAACCACAAATGTAGGGGGCAAATCCCTTTCTGGCACAACCAATGCAACAATTTACTAGTTCCTTTATCCAACCCATGCAACAATAGCCAAATCATCCCACCAGCTACACAACCATGTTGTCTTCCGCTGCAGCACAAACAATTCCCCCTTCACAACAAGTTCCCACTGGGGGCATTTTGCCACAAAGCACCTATGTGGGTGTACAACAAACTCATCCCGCATATCCTACGCCGCAACAAATGCAAACATATTTCCAACAGCTGTAGCAATCTTATCAGATGCCAACTCCTCCTCTGTTGTAGTATTCCACTCAACCCTAGCTTCCACCACTGCAACTTGTATACAGTGACTAGCAAGCATCCTACCAAAAACCACAATATCCCCCACAAAATCTCCCATATTCGCCGTTTGATCCATATCATGCACAAGGAAATCCTACAATAACAATCAACAATCCTCCCCCGCAAACCAATCCTGAATGGGAGGAAATGAAGAATGCTCTCAAAGAGCTAAAAGCTGGGATAGAAGCCAAAACATTCAAGTTCGAAGAAGTATGTCCATATCCATTTGATAGATCCATCACTGTTGTACCCTTCCCCAAACACTTTGAGACACCAAAATTTGATAAATATCAGGGGAAGAGTGATCCTGTGAGTCATGTAAAAGAATTCTACATGGCATGCCAAGAAGTGGCCTACAACGATAATTTTCTCATGAGACTATTTCCCAAAATATTTGGAGGCACCGCCCTTGATTTGTTTTAAAAAATCCCTTATGGCACAGTCTCTACTTTCACAGAGCTATCCAAAAAGTTTGTATCCCAATATGCGCATAATGTTGAAAATGAACTCTCACTCCTTGACCTATGCAATTCCAAACAAAAGGGAGGAGAAAGCTTTGCTAATTGTCTTCAACACTGGCAACTGCTTACCACAAGGTTGTCGTACCAACCTCTGGAACAACATCTTATCAAGATTTTCATTAACAACCTTCATCCTAAGATTTCTTATCACATGCATCTGAATTGTATACAAACTTATCATGATATCAGGATCAAAGGTATGGACCTTAAAGGAGGCCTTGTTGAAGAGGGTACGATTAACCATTACAAAGAATCCCAGCCTGATAAACATAACAATGACCGATCATGATATTGGAACAAAAATAAGAATGTGGTCACAAATGGAGCCACTGACACCAAACATGTTCAGGTTGTGGTAGCGAGTCCTAATGTGCCAACCCAAACTTATCAAAAAGCACCAGTAATGTATCCACAACCTCCTCCCATGTATCAGCAACCCGCTCCCACGTATCCTCAACCATAGTATCAGCAAAACATATGCCCTCAAGGTGCGCCCATATACCCTCCTCCAGGAACAACCCATCAACACAACTATCAAGGTCCTATGAACCATACAAATGCTATCTTAGTCTCTCATAGACAACAAATATCTCACACTTCAAATGCACCACAATGCACATTTACCCCTCTAGGTGAACCTATAGATGTCATCTTCCGCAAGCTGGTCCAAGCAAACCAAGTCATATATCCTAAGACACAGCCATTTGATGACTCAACTCCTAAGCCTTCCTGGTATAAAGACAATGAGTACGGTGAATACCACCATGTCAAGGGACATACCACTCTCAAATGCATGAAATTGAAACATTATATCCAAGATCTCATTGAACGTAAGGATATCAAAGTGGATTCCCCAGCTCAATCATCGCCAAATGCAAGCCTAAAAATTTATCAGAATGCATTCCCTAAACACACTTCTGGTACAGGTCCAGGAAATCCTACTCAGTCTTCTAATCAAGGAAAGGGTAAACAAGAAGAAAGAACCGATCAAAAAGATTATACCAATGCTTATATCAATTATGATAATCTCATCAGTTGCATATCTCAAGTTTAGTCCTTTGTCAATGTCATTCATGTCAAGGGTGCTGATAATCAATGCGCAATCACTACTCACAAAGGAAGGATAACAGTTGCAGGTGCAGTTCCCGCCCCATCTGCTAGGACCCAATATAACTTTTTGGAACACCTAGGGAATACTCCAGCCCAAATTTCCATTCTGGATCTTCTCTGCACATCACCCACCTACCAAGAGATTCTCAATAAAACCTTGCATGATTCCCATGTTCCCAGCGACATCAACCTCACTGAGTTTCAAAACCTTGTTGAACACCTATCTACATTCTATGGGGTCTCATTTAGACTAGCAGACCTCCCCTCTGATGAAACCAATCACAATTTGCCACTCCGTATCACTGTCATGGTTAAATTTTTTTCCATCAAACAGGTCATGATAGATAATTAATCGGCCCTAAATTTGTGTACCCTAAAATTCATAAAATAGTTGGGATGCACTAAGGCTGATATCACAAATGAGGTCATCACAATAAAAGCATATGACAACCTAGAGCATACTTCTGAAGGCACCATTATCTTACCCATTCAAGTGGGACCGATTATCCAAGAAACATTATGTCATGTTGTTGATCTTGACCTCCCCTACAACATCCTCCTCGAATGCCCATGGATTCATTCTATGCAAGCCATTCCATCCACCTACCATCAGTGCATTAAATTCCCATACAAAGTCACTGAGATCACCATCCACACAGATCCCAAGCCCTTCGCATACTGCAATGCATTGGAGGCATCCTTTCCACATTCTACTCATTGCCCCAGGATTGATATTGGCTCCTCTATCGCCAGTTCATCTCGAATCCATTCAGATCCAAAGACAATCCTCTCCTCCACCTTATCCATGATCAAGATCAACAAAAAAGGATGTGGTGAGTACACTTTATCTGATGCCTTTGCAGTTGGAGCATTGCCTATTGATCCACACACTCAAGGCCGCTGACCTAACTTAAGAAAAATAGAATCAGAAACAACCAGGACACTACAAGTTTTTCCTACCACTTTTGTGTCACAAGGTATTTTGGTTGGCCAAGAAATGGAACCAAACATCAATCAATGGATATATAAGGATCCATCATTCCAGGACACAAGTCGGCTCAATTACATCAAGAACAAGTATCCCACAACACACAAACTGGTGACAGAAAAATGGAATTATCAAGGAGGTGGCCTTGGTCATGAAGAACAAGGGATGAAAGATCCCATTGTACCTGCCTGACTTGAAAAACACCTGGGTCTTGGTATGGGCTCTGACATGACTAGGGGCACCAATGATTTTATCAATTATTCCTCTTGTCAACCCTTGGACGAAATCATTGACATCGAAGATATCCCAAAAGAGAAAATTCTGAAAGCTTACGATGATGTTTTTGATGATGAAGCCTTCCTAGGAAATATTTTCCTACAACAATTGTCCATCCTCTTCATTGACCTCCCTCTCCACCATCCTAAACTCGTAGACTGGGACCAGCCAAGTGTTGTACACATTGATGAGTTCCAAAGTGAGGACGCGCTTCTAAGCTTTAGGGGAGCAATTGAGCAAAGCAGTGACCGGGGGCAACATTTAGCATATGTCTACAAATTGGACCCAAAGGCATACTTTGGGGAAGAAGAGAACTTTAGCTGCACAAATGATACAGAAAATCAAAATAAAAAAGAGAAAAATCAATCTTCTAGTGAAAACTCGTCTGGGGCACTATTTGATCACAAAAAAGTAAAAACAAAGGGCATATCCCCTAGTGAAAACTTCTCTGAGGCACTAGAGGATGAAGATTCTCCTCTTCCTCTTATCCAAGATTATAGGCCTGAACACTCATCGATTCTCATTAAAGAAACAAAACCTGTTAACCTGGGTACCAAGGAAAATCCTTCCATCACATATATAGCAGCATCTTTGTCTAAAGCAGAAGAAACTGATCTTATCACTTTGTTAAAAGAATCCATCAACAAGTTTGCATGGTCTTACTCTCACATGCCGAGGTTAGATCCCAACTTGGTGGTTCATCATTTAGCAGTGGACCCAAACATTAAACCTGTTAAACAAAAGCTCAGAAAGATGCATCCTAAAGTGGCACTACTTGTCAAAGAAGAGATGGAAAAATTACTGCACGCCAAGATTATCCGCCCCATTGACTATTCTGACTGGATTTCTAATATGGTGCCTGTCGCTAAGCTAGACAAATCAATCAGGATATGCATAGATTTCAGAGACCTCAATAAGGCATGTCCCAAGGATGATTTCCCTTTACCAAACATAGACATGATTGTAGATCTCACAGCAGGACATGAGATGTTGTCACTCATGGATGGTTTTTCCGGATATAATCAGATCTGCATCGCAGAAGAAGATTAGCATAAGACAACATTCACAACCCTTTGGGACACCTTTTTCTATAACATGATGCCTTTTGGCTTAAAGAATGCAGGGCCAACCTATCAGAGAGCAATGACTATCATCTTTCATGACATGATCCACAAGATCCTTAAGGACTATGTGGATGACATATTGGCAAAATTAGTAAAAAGAGAAGACCACCTGGATGTTTTGGAATGTGTCTTTGATAGAATTGGACACTACTACTTAATGCTCAACCCTAAGAAATGTGTCTTTGGAGTCACATCAGGGAAACTCATAGGGTTCATTGTATCTCGACGAGGCATTGAAATTGACCCAAAGAAAGTAAAAGCTATCATGGAGATGCCTCCACCAAAAATAGTTTGACAGTTGCGCAACCTTCAAGGAAAACTACAATCTGTGCGCCACTTCCTCTCTCAACTAGTAGATAAGTGTCAAAAATTCACTCATCTTCTGTGCAAAGACAACACATTCCAGTGGGATCATTAGTGTCAGAAGAACTTTGACAAGATTAAAGAATATTTGGCTAATCCACCCATCTTGGTGCCTCCTGTACCTGGTCGCTCATTCATCTTATATATTTATGCTACTACCACAACACTGGGGGCACTCAATATTGCTTAATTAAACGATGAAGGCAAAGAAAGGGCCATATATTATATCAGTCAAACTTTGGTGGGTTATGAGCTCAACTACTATCCTATGGAAAAAGCATGTCTGGTAGTGGTCTTCGCCACCTAAAAACTTTCCCACTACATGCTTAGTCACACAACAAAGCTCATCTCGAAGGTGGATCTCCTCAAGTATCTACACTCCAGGACTACACTTCCAGGTCGAATGGAAAAATGGGTTATGCTGCTAAGTGAATTTGATATCTAGTAGGTTGACAGAAAAGCCATTAAAGGACAAGTCATTGCCGATCAGCTAGCTGAAGCACCATTGGTAGATGCATATCCTCTAATCACAGAATTTCCAGATGAGCACTTGTACATGGTAGAAGAACAACCAACATGGCAACTCTACTTTGATGGGTCCTACACAGCTCGTGGTGCAGGGGCAGGAATACTTTTTGTCACACCTCAAGGTGACTATATTCCCATGTCATTCAAATTGGGATTTTCCTGCACAAA
>MU225442.1:2031039-2045634 GCA_018584345.1 Thuja plicata
GTACAATGATATCTTTTACCCAGTGTGAGTAGAGTTATAGATAGGAAAGGAGGGTGAATAGTGACTTCAACATGGAATTGAGACCACAATGCTAGTTTTCTAAACCTAGACAACAAACATTAGAATTGTGGGGAGTTATTTGAGGACTTCAAATATGGAGCTCATTAAGGAGGCACTCATAATTCATGGCACCCTATTGTCACTCCGATATTCCACAACCTTCCAAACATCAAGGGCTAGAAGGCTTTATCGATCACCATCATATCGATGAGAGATGATGTAAATGTTTATGATAAACCGTATTTTGAATACCTTTAACTAATTTTCTTATCATTACATGCGTATATATGATAATTATGTTTTGATGTTTTTCATTATTTAATTATTTTAATAATGTGTGATTAAAATAAGACAAACATGGTGTGTGTGTGTGTGTGTGTGTGTGTGTGTGTGACTCAATTAAACATAAGTAATGCTTACTTAAATACAACTATTGATGATGGAATTCACCAATGTAGAAAAATAATATTGTGATCTTGTTGAAATGCTAACTAAATACCGCATAATCTATCTAAATATATTACATGACATATTAGGTAGTATGTTAGTTTTTATTAAGTCATAAGGGAAACGGAAATGATCCCAAAATAGCTATAAATATACTAGGAAGAACAAAAATAAACCCTACTCAAGGCCATGATAGTCAAGAGAAAGTAAAACAACTCCACCCAAAAACTTAACCAAAAAACTGAAAAAACATCTTCAGAGAGTTACTACTACTACTACTACTGCTACTGCTACTGCTACTGCTACTGCTACTGCTACTGCTACTGCTACTACTCCTACTCCTACTCCTACTCCTACTCCTACTCCTACTCCTACTCCTACTCCTACTCCTCCTACTACTACTACTACTACTACTACTACTACTACTACTACTACTACTACTACTACTACTACTACTACTACTACTACTACTACTACTACTACTACTACTACTACTACTACTACTACTACTACTACTACTACTACTACTACTACTACTACTACTACTACTACTACTACCACCACCACCACCACCACTACCACCACCACCACCACAACCACCACCACCACTACTATTGATTTTAACATTGACAATGTTAACATCAGTGATACAAAGCCCCTGACTTATTAGATCAAAACTCCAATAACTTGGAATTTCTCTTTTATGTGAGATACAACTACTCACACCAAGCCCATCTTTGGCTTGCTTTACTAATGACCCTTAGGGGCTTGAGTCAATGGATCATAACTTTATGTCCTTCCCAAGTCCTAAAAAACCTTTCCATAGTCTCTATACTCCCTTGCTTCAAGTACTTACAAGGTTCTAAACCAAACTCAATGCAAGTTATGGTTTTCTACTTAACACCAAATGACCCTGCGACAAATGTGTCAAAAGTATGACAAAGTTCTCAAATGGATGAATGGGGTGAAACCACTTCATATAGATTCAATTTGGACATTATGGAACATGATTCAATAGACTAATCCTCACTATCAAAGTATGAGAGGGTACTTCCTTCTTTCGGGGTCCTAGTCATTGTAGCCTTTTCCAGAAGGTTTTTTGACTACAAATCCATGCAACAACAAGGTATTATTTATGTTTATATATTTTTGGATACCCTTTATGGAAAAAATAAAATAAGTTAAAGAACATGACTATATTATGAGACTTAGTGCCTCAACCCTTAGATTCCCCACAAGGCCTAGTAGACCTAATTGTGCACATTTACAAAGGAAGTGCTCTATTTATTCACTCTATAATTCTCCCAATCATACACATAGTTAGGGTAGGTCTTCAAACTTTCAAATTAAAGCCCTTAGTTCTTGGTTCCATGCCAAAGTGCTCTATCCTCTCAATCTTCAAAACTATGCATTGGTAGCCACATAGAGATGTCTACCTAATTATTCTAAAATCCAAACCAAACCCACTCCAACCTGCAAATCACTTCCAAAATCATAAAACAAATATTCCGATTCCTCATCCTACCAATATTTAGATTTAATTGACAGTGGTAAGATGATGAATTGGCATTTCTCAGTGAAACCCTAGTTTGGCTAGGGTTTTTGACCTCTGCTAAGAGAAAGTCAATTATCTCGGTCCTCACAACTTCTCATAACACCAAACCAATTTCAAATGAAATTTAATTCAAATACCAAACATTTTCAATTGGTGTAAGATCCTCATTCATCTGTACGAGTTTGTACCATTGAAAACACTCACATAAGTACATAGAAACATGTGTATTTTATGGATTAAATGCCAAAATTACATCATCATGCCTCTGACCTGACATAATGGGGTTCAAATATAATTTTCCCAATATAAAAAAATTGTTTTTCAAAGGTTTTACCTTTTTGTGTTTATTTACAAAAGTTTACAAAAAGTTGCAAAGTTGACAACTTTTGCATGACAACATTTTGTGCAATTTTGCAATTTTTGTTCCTAATGAGCAATTTGACCAGCTTCTTCACATTTGAGGTTCCACATGAACCAAAACTTTATTTTTTTTAAAGACTCCAAACATATCCTAATTAAAATTCTAGGTGATCGTTTGACCAAATTTGAACAAGAGGTTTATAGAAACACCTACTTGGCAAAGGGTCTTACAAAGTGGCTCTTATTAAAATCTTTGAGTCCAATGGACTCTTATTTATTGATCATGGTATTAGGGGGGGTAGAAATCCTAGGAATTGAAGGATTTATTCCCTTATTTAGGGTACTTCTTCACCATACTCCCTTGGATGATTAGAGCTCAAGCTCTTGCTTAAGTCTAGTTGAGCCAATGTAGACCCATATTAGAGAATCTCGTGTTCTATAATCTATGTTGCATCAATATTAGACAATCCTTTCCATTTCACAAGGTACTACATGCATGTGGTGCTCCTTTTCTTTTTCAACACCTTGGTCTCTATGATTTTTTCTAATTTCACTGGTTGGGCTAGAGGAAATTCCTTAGCCCAATCATCATTAGGTTCATATGTATTTTGTACTTCACCTGCAATATGTGCATTAATTGAAAGGGGTGAGATCATAAATGTTAAAAATTGGATATATTGCAAGTGTAGGGGTAGAGTAATTTCATAGGCATTTTCACAAAATTTGTGAAGTATACTACATGGTCTAACTTTCTTCATGTGGATTTTTGTGTATCTACCCTTCGGTAATATTTATTTCCTTAGGTATGCCCATACTTGGTCACTGATTTGAAAATGTGCAAATCTTTTCTTCTTATTTGTAGAAGCTTTACATTGTGCAGGGGCTTGTTGAAGGTTGTATTTCACCTATTCTTGTATCTATTTCATCTAATGTGCTATGTCCACACCTTGGGCACTAATCTTAATATAATCATGGAGATCTCTAAGTTCCATCACTCCTTTGGAGTGCATAACATAA
This sequence comes from Thuja plicata, assembly GCA_018584345.1. Lineage (NCBI taxonomy): Eukaryota > Viridiplantae > Streptophyta > Pinopsida > Cupressales > Cupressaceae > Thuja > Thuja plicata. The sequence continues at coordinate 2,034,479 of MU225442.1, forward strand.
ATAATTTGGAATCGAGTATTTCCTATTGATCTATTCATGGAGGCATTAAATGCATATTCTTCATGTGGGAGTATCATATCCCAATTTTGTGCATGTTTTTTTTTAAACACCTTAGAAGGTTCCCAGGAGATCTGTTGACCACTTCAGCTTGGCCATCCTATTAGAGGTGATAAGAAGAAGAGAATGTCAGATTTGTTTACAATTTTCTCCATAGGGTCCTCCAAAAGAGTCCTTGAAATATAGCTTCTCTATATGAAACAATATACTCTTGTAATCCATTAATTCTCACTCTCTATTTGAAGAATAGATGTGCAATATGGGATGCATCATAAGTGATTTTTTAGGGGATGAAGTGTGCCATTTTTTTGAACCTATCCATAACTACAAAAACACCCTTTTCCTTTTGCCATATTACACATGTTTCAACAAACTTCCTAATGTCATGTTGCATCTTTGGCCAAAAGTAATTACTCCTTATAGATTCAAGTGTTTATCTAAACCAAAATGACCACTCATGCCTTCACAATGTTTTTCTTTTATAATATTACCCCTGATTGAGACCCTAGGGATACATAGTTGTCCAGCTTTGAACAATAAGTCATCTTGAATTAAAAATTATGAGAAATCAATACGATATTTATCAAGAAGATTTTTGCATACCTCATATGCCTCACCAAAACATGGATCTCCTACATACAAGTCATTTAGAGCATTAATACCTATGCTTTGAATTTTAATCTCTTCCACCAATCCTATTCTCCTTCTTAGGGCATTAACCACTTTGTTAGATATAACTTTATTATCTACGATTGAAAATAAATAAGCTTGGAGTTGTTTCATCCACTTAATATGTTTGACACTTAAATTATGTTGAGAATTTAAATAACTCAATGTGTGATTGTCAGTGTAAAAAAAATTCTTTAGGTAATAGGTAGTGTCTCCATTTCTTTAGGGCCTCTACCATGGCATATAATTCTAGATTGAATATGTATAATATATTTTCTTTGTATCATTTATTTTTTCACAAACAAATGCTATAGGTCTCCCTTCTTAGCTTAACACAACCCACATTGCAAAGTCAGTTGCATTAGTCTCTACAGTAAATACTTTACAAAAATTAGGAAGGTTGATTATAGGGTGTTGTACTAGCCTTGATATAAAATATTCAAAAGCAACATTTTCTTCCTTAGTCCAAAAAAATTTAGTCTTTTTCCCACCTTTGATGTCGTCAAGCATTTTCACACACACATGATTGAAATTTTTACTAAATTTTCTCTAAAATGTAGCCAAGCAATGAAAACTCCTTACATCGCCTTTGTTTTTGGGAGGTGGCAAATTGATGATGGCATCCTCTTTTGAAGTCTACATCTTGAGTATCCCCTTAGAGATGAAAAATCCCAAAAATATGAGCTCTTCCTGCATGAATGCACATTTCTCAAGATTTATCATTAGTTGTAGGATCATTAACCTTTTGAGTACTAGTTCCAAATGTTTTATTTCTTCCTCCTTGCTAGTGCTAAATATCAATATATCATCAAGATAAATGAAAGGAAATTTACCATTATAGTCCTGAAAGATTTCATTCATTGGCCTCATGAAGGTTGATGGTGTATTACTCAACCAAAATGGCATGAAAATCCATTCATATATATACTTTACTATCTTGAATGTCATTTTCCATTCATCTCCTAGATTTATCCTTATTTGGTGGTATCCTAACTTTAAGTCAATTTTAGAGAAGTAACATGCATTTCCTAATTGATCCAGAAGATCCTCTATTCTTGGGATGAGGAACCTATATTTTATGGTACTTTTATTCACTTCCCTACTATCAATACACAGTCTCAATTTCCCATCCTTCATACGGGTTAAAATAGATGGGACTACACAAGGGCTCATGCTCTTTTGTATCAAACCTTTATCCAACAGTTCATGCACTTGCTTGGATATTTCTAATTTTTTTGAAGAAGTCATCTTATATGGGGCCTTATTAGCCAAGTATGCTCCTAGTGCAAACTCAATTTGATTACATATGTCCCTTAATGATGGGAGGGATGAGGTTAATTATTTTCTACAACATCTTGGTAGGTATATAGTAGATTATGAACTTCTTTTTGTATTGTTTTATCTTCCTTTGGCACTACCTCATCTATGGGTTTTATGACTAGTGCATCAACCCCTTCTTCTAATTCCCTTATTTTTTTAAATATTTCTTTCTCCCGAATTACTCTCACAATTGGTACCTTTTCTATTTTGTTATCTGGCAGGGGCTTCATGGAGTAGGAGACATCATTTTTTACAAGGGTATAATGTGTTCTTCCTTCCATTATGTGTGGCATCCACATCATATTTCCTTTTCCTATCTAGAAGTAGGTGGCACGCATCAATTTCTACTATGACACATAGGAATTTATCCTTGTAATGTCCTATTGGTAATTAAACCCAAGTTTATTCTTTTACCAAATTTTTTGGTCCTTAGTAAGCCATGAAACATTATATGGACAAGAATGTTGAAATCTTTGCAACTTTAAATTTTGCACCATTTCATTAGATACTAAATTTTCTTTTGAACCAGATTCAATAAGAAATATACATGCACTTCCTTGGCATTCGCAATTAGTTTTGAATAAGGTATTTCCTTGTGGAGGTTATTGAGCTTGAGGTGTCTGAAACAAGGCTTGTCTCATCATCAAGCAGACACATTCTTTAGGATCTAAGTCTGTTGATATGATGATTTGAGTGTCTTCTTGGACTAGTTGTGTTCCTCTTTCCTCTTGTGGATTTGGTCTACCCTTTTAGGGCATCTAGTTCTATGGTGTCCCAGCTGATTACAATTGAAACACTTTATGGGTCCATTGTTTCTCTCTCCAAACATTTCTTTTCTGAATGGCCCTCTTATTTTTAAATTTCCTCTAGAGCTTGAATCTCCTTTCTCTCTATATGTTTTTCATTATTAACCAAAAGGTTTTGGGGACTATCCTCTCCCCCAAGAGTTTCCTCTTCCTCTGAAGGTCTTAAAGTTTCCTCTTTCCCTACTATTCTCTTCTTCTCTTCTTTTGAACTTTTCTTCCACCATTAGTTCTAGTTGATAACACTTTAGTACTGTCTTAGGGATGAAAAGATTTAGTTCATCCTGGATATTCAATTCAAGCCATTCAAATATTTGGCTATTCTTTCACTCTCACTCTTTGATGTCTTAGTCTTTAATCATATTTTCTAAAATTCTTCAGTATAACTAATTATATCCATATCCTTCTACCTTAGGTTTTGTCTTTTCCTATGAAGTGGTACTTCATAGTCTTAAGGGATGTATGCCTCATTCAGTTTAGACACCATTGTCTTCCAAGAGGAAATCATATTCTTTCTCTTTGAATCTTTCTCCTTGGAGAAAGTGCCACCTATTAGAATGAATTTAGAATAACTAAGAGGGGAGGGGTGAATTAGTTATCCTCAGGTCTAGATGTAGTAAATAAAAACTTTTTGTACTTCAGATCTATTTGGCAACAGTAGCATAAATCAACAACTTTAATCATGCAGTTTACTGTCAATTGAAATTAGCTTGTAGTAACATAATAGTAAAGCAAACAACAAGCATTCACACAAGTTGACACAAGTATTTAACGTGGAAACCCAAGGAGTGGCCTTGTTAGAGGACTTAGAACATTCCAATCTGAATGTCACCTTGTTACAGGATTTATACAAATGACTATTAAGTCAACCTTCTTAAAGGATTTAACTGATACAATGGTAAGAAAGTAATCAACAGTTTGTGATCTGGTACATAAAACTTACTTTGCAATTCAGATCCAATTACAACTCTGATGTTAAATTACTAGATAGCCTGCATTGTCATTTTAACCTTCTGATCTGCTTGGAAATCCGTCAAGCAATCACACATGCAACTTTCTACTTTTTCCTTTTGCCTTCTCTACTAGATCATGCTAAATAGTAAATCAACTATGGAAACCTCTTGCATACACATACATTCATCCACACTTACACACATAATGAATAACTCCTGAGGTTATCATATACCTCTCTATCTAGGTCAGATAAATATTTTGCCACTTAAACAAGATCATAGATCTTAGGTTTGGTCAGATCCAATGAATCATTCCATCTTTGCATCACATTTACTTCTCCAAAGCACTCTCTAATTAAATCTTGAAACCATACATTAATTACAGTTACCCATACATTAAATGATGTGGATCAATCTTTAATTAACATTACATATCCCAATAAAATCAACTAAGTCAGCCAAAGATCTCAAATCTCATCAATAATCAAACTCCTGTAAGTTGGCCTTCATTATTGTTTCCACTTGGAAATTTCAATGGTGCTCAGCATTGAGAAAATTTTTACTCATCACAAGCAACTTTACTCAGCACAAGCAACTTTACTCTGCACAAGCCAAACTTTGCTTGGCACAGAACAACCAGAAAAATTGTCTTTGAAAGATAAGAAACACATTACTTTGACAGAGTACCAACTGATCAGATACCCTTTGAATTGCCTTAACCTAACCATTCACTTGGTCTTCTTGTTAAATATTCTTCATCAACAATAGATATGGTACTCAAACAGATAGCAATAGTCTCACCAATAAAGATTTGACATCAATGACAAAATAACAATTGCTTGCAATGTCCCTTTCCAACAATCTTCCTCTTTGGCATTAACAACATTACAAAATATTAAAACAATGATTTAACAAACATAGTTACCAACCAATCCAAAAATTCACCTCTGTTCCTTGATATGAACAAATCTTCATTAATGTCTTTAGCTTTATTTTGATTCTTATCTATAAAACATTTCTCCCTTTGTGTCTGTAATCACACTGTAATCATCTATGTCTAATCATCTGTAGACTCCCTCTGAGTAGATAATCGCTTCAATGTTTTCAATACTAACTTCTGCCTCTTTATAGTTAATCTTAATCTCTCCCTCTTGGTAATCTCTAACTTGTAGGCAATCTCTCCCTTTTTGACAACAATGCCAAAGACGTCAATATCTTTATCATGTAGAACTTCAGTATCATGTTGATGCTGTCATCTTCAGTATGACTAATTTTTCTTTTCTGTCCTTGTTCATCTTCACAACTTTAGCCAACATCCTAAAGTTTGACTTACTATGCATCAATGTGTCATATTTTCTAAATGAAATATTTGATGCAACAGTACCATACAAAACTTAATTAGCCCCAGTTAGGGGAGTCGCCCCCAATTTACCTCATAGATACTCATGAGCATCCTTGGGTAGTGCTTTTGTGAATATGTCTACTAATTATTTTTTTAGTGTTCACATAATCCAATCTTACTTCTTTACTCTGAACTACCTCCCTCAAGTAATGATATTTGATAGCTATATGCTTTGTCTTTAAGTGCATCACTGGATTTTTAGAAATATTAATGGCACTTGTGTTATCACAATATATGACAACTGGATTAGTGATTTATTCCTTCATACCTTTATGTAGTATCTTCAACCACACAATGTTAGAACAGTCAACTGCTGCTGCCACATACTCGGCTTCAGCTGTAGATTGTGAGGTGCAGTTTTATTTCTTGCTTGTCTAGGAGATCAATTTATTTCCTAAAAGAAATGCTCCACCAGTAGTGCTTTTCCTGTCATCAACATTTCCAGCCGAGTCAGAATCAGTGTAAACTCTGAGTTCAAACTTGTCATTATTTTTGTAGTATAGACCATAGTCCTCAGTTCCTTTAAAATATCTTAGAATTCTTTTGACTGCCATCATGTGAGTTTCCTTAGGATTAGCAGAAAATCTTGCTACAATCCCAACAGCTGGGGCAATATAAGGTCTACTGTGAACAACATACTGTAGTTTTCAAATCATTGACTTGTAGACTGTTTGGTTCACTTCTTTTGTGTCATCATCTTTTGTCAGCTTCTGTCTAGTAGCCATGGGTGTACTCACTAGTTTGGACTCTTCCATTTCAAAAAAAATTAGTATCTCTTTGATATATTTATATTGAGTGATATAGATGCCATTCTTCATTTGATAAATTTATAAGCCAACAAATTTTTTTATTTCACCAAACATAGACATCTCAAACTCAGTTTGCATATCTGTTGCAAATTTTTGACATAATACATCTTGTCCACTAAATATGATGTCATCTACAAAAATTTCAGCTAATAATGTACCTTTGATTTGCTCTGTCTTTAAGTATAGGTTGATGTTGTCATTGGTTCTTGCAAATCCAATCTTGATTAGATAATTGTGCAATCTTTCATACCATTCTCTTGGTGCTTGCTTCAATCCATATAATTCTTTGTGCAATCTGCAAACAATATCCCTTTTGTTTGGGTCTACAAAACCATCAGCTTGCTCAATATATACTTCTTGTTCCAAGATTCCATTGAGAAATGCAGATTTCACATCCATATGATAAACTTTGAATCCTTTGTAGGCTGCATATGCAAGTAAGGTTTTGACACCTTCCAATCTTGAAATTGGGGCGAAGGTTCCACTGTAGTCAATTCCTTCCTCCTGTGCATAACCCTTGCATACCAGTCTAGCTTTATTTCTTGTCACATCTCCATGTTCATTCAACTTGTTCCTGAATACCCACTTTGTGCCAATTACATTTTTATCCTTTGGCCTTGCTACAAGTGTCCAAGTTTTGTTCTTCTCAATTTTTTCAATTTCCTCATTCGTTTCTTGTATCCAATCTTCATTTTCTAAAGCATCTTTCACTATTTTGGGCTTAAATTTAGATAACATACATGTGTTATTTTTCATCTTACTTCTTGTCATAACAACAAAATCCTTTGACCCAATGATTTAATCACAATTATGATTCCTTCTCACATATTTTTCTAAGGTAGGCTCATTCGTTGCTTTAGGTTCATCATCTATTTTCAGTTCTGCTTGATTTTGTGACTCAGCATCTCCATCAGATAGCTCGACATTCACTTGCAGTTGCTCGACAACTCCACTTTGTGACTTGGTAGGTGCATGCTTTTGTTCATCAGTAGTCTCAAGTAGTGAATTAGAATATTCCTTATCTAGATATATGAATGATCTGTAGCTTTTAGGTTCTTGTGTACTTTCAGCTTCATTCCTTTCTGCAAACTCATCAATTCTTACATTTGCACTTTCAACAATTTTTTTAGTATTAGAATTCAGACATTTGTATGCTTTTCTTTTGGTTGAATAACCAAGGAATATACCTTCTTCAAATTTAGCCTCTAGTTTTCCATTTATGTTGTCTTTCAGTATAAAAAATTTTCTTCCAAATGCTTTAAAATACTTTACACTAGGTGCATAACCATGCCAAAGTTCATAAGGCATAGCATTTGTGCCTTTCTTGACTTGAACTCTATTCAGTGTATAGACTACAGTACTTACAGCTTCTTTTCAATACTTCTGTGCAAAATTTTTCTCCATCATTAGTGTTCTTGCATAGTCCATGATAGATCTGTTCCTTCATTCAACAATACCATTTTGTGGAGGAGTACTAGGTGTGGACATCTGTCTCTTTATGCCTCAGTCATTGCAAAACTTGTTAAACTCATTAGAAATAAACTCTCCACCTTTGTCAGATCTTAAGCATTTCAAACTTTTACATGTTTCCCTTTCAACTTTAGCTAAGTACCATTTAAATAACTGGAATGCATCATATTTTTCTTTGAGAAATATTACAGTAATCATCCTTGAATATTCATCAAAAAATAGAATAAAGTATCTAGCACCAGAATAGCTACTTTCTCCAATGGGACCATAGAGATTAGTATGGACGAATTCCAAAATTTTCTCTGATATATACGTTTTACTCTTGAAACTAGGCTTAGTCATCTTTCCAAGTTCACATTGTTTACACATAGCATTCTCAGGTTTCTTTAACTTAGGTAGCCCTCTAACCTTTTTTAGTTTACTTATGCTTACCAAGTTATCAAAGTTCACATGACACAACCTCTTATGCCATAACCAAACATCAATGTACTGTGCAAACAAACATGTTTGTTCAAATAAATCCAGATAAAATAAGTTACCTTTGGTCTGATCACCACTTCCAACTAATTCTCCAGTAGAATCATAGATATTTGCCTTTTTGTGATGGAATTCAACTTTGTAACCAGAATTGTTCAACTGTTCAACACTCATCAAATTATATTTGAGATCATCAACCCAATACAAATCATCACATCTGATTTTGACAGTTAACTTAATCAACCCATTACCTTTGATAAGAAATGGTGAATCATTACAAAATTTTACATATCCTCCTTTACATTGGTTTAAGGTTTCAAACTTATCTTTGTCACCAGTCATATGATGGGAGAAACCACTATCAATGATCCAATGATCATTTTTTCTCATATAAAAGATTAGTGCAGCTTTCTCGTCATCATTAGATTCTTCTATCATTGCAACATAAACAACTTCTATATCATTGTCATCATAATTATCAGTGTCATTGTCAGAAGTTTCTTCAGCAATATAACAAGATTTCTTACCTTTGTCTTTTTAGTCCTTATATTTCCTGAAGTCTCGGTCATTTTTTCTGTCTTTGTACTCCTTGTATTTGTTGTACCTTCTTTCATCTTTTTCATTCTTGTCAGGACATCTAGCAGCTATATGACCAACTTTGTTTCATGAAAAACAAATAATAGGAAGTTTACCTCTATATTTTCCTTTTCCTCTGGATAGTCCTTTTGCCATGAGTGCTTCTTCAAGATCATCATCAGAAGTGTCACTATCACTGTCCACATGTCTCTTTCCTTTCTTAGATTTTTTGAGAACCATCTATGATCTAAAAGTAGAATCAATCCCTTGTGGATTATAGTTATCATAATTTGACATTTAAAATAAAGTGAGTCTGCCTATCAGATTTTCTAGATTCAAATTATTGTTAGGAGTACATCTGAATTCTTGAATTGTAGAAACTCTAATAGAATATATAGGAAGTAAAGTTCTTAGTACCTTTCTCATAATGGTGTTCTCACCAATAGTTCTATTATCCCCTCTAATGGCATTTACAACATCTTTTGTTCTACCATAGTACTGAATGACATTTTCACCTTCTTGCATTTTCATCTCATCAAACTTACCTCTTAGACTTTCTGATTTAGCTCCCAACACATTTGTGTCTCCATCATAGATAGTTACAAGTTTGTCCCACATCTCTTTTGTATTTGTGTATTTCTTTACATCATCAAACTCTGAGTAACTTAATTAGGAGGCAATCTCCAACATTGCTTGATTGTGTTCATGCTTTTCTCTGAGTTGTATAGTTGAGAGAGGAGCAGTAGGTGGTACATAGGCATGTTCAATAAGTCACTTAGCATCATCTCTAATACTAGCCAAATATAGTTTGATCAAGCTCTGCCATGGAGGGAAGTTATCTTTGTTCAGCTTGGGAACCTCCTTATACATCTTGATCTTTTCACTCCAAGTACCTTAAAACTGTTTTCAGGAGACCAATGCTCTGATACCAATTGTTAGAATTAATTTAGAATAACTGAGAGAGGAGGGGTGAATCAGCTATCCTCAGGTCTAGATGTAGTAAATAAAAACTTTCTGTACTTCAGATCTACTCGGCAGCAGTAGCATAAATCAACAACTTTAATCATGAAGTTTACTGTCAATTGAAATTAGCTTATAGTAACATAATAGTAAATCAAACCATAAGCATTCACACAAGATGACACAAGTATTTAATGTGGAAACCCAATATGTAAAAAAACCACCAGTAACATGCTACCAAGTTTTCACTCTTCTGGAGTGATTCCCTATGAGGAGCCAACCCTGTTAAAGGTTACAATAACACACTGCTAGGTGTGACCTAGTTAAAGGATTTAATCACCCTGTCAGGAGTGGCCTTGTTAGAGGACTTAGAACATTCCAATCTGAATGTCACCTTGTTAGAGGATTTATAAAAATGATTGTTAAGTCAACCTTGTTAAAGGATTTAACTTATACAATGGTAAGAAAGTAATCAGCAGTTTGTGATCTGGTACGTACAACTTACTTTGCAATTCAGATCCAATTTCATCTCTGATGTTAACTTACTGGATAGCATGCATAGTCATTTCAACCTTCTGATCTGCTTGGAAATCTGTCAAGCAATCATACATGCAACTTTCTTCTTCTGCCTTTTGCCTTCTCTACTAGATCATGCTAAATAGTAAATCAACTATGCAAACCTCTTGCATACACATACATTCATCCACACTTACACACACAATGAATAACCCCCAAGGTTATCATATACCTCTTTGTCTAACTTAGATAAATCTTTTGTTGCTTAAACAAGATCGTAGATCTTAGGTTAGGTCAGATCCAATAGATCATTCCATCTTTGCATCACATTTACTTGTCCAAATCAGTCTCTAATTAAATCTTGAAACCATACATTAATTATGGTTACCCATACATTAAATGATGTGGATCAATCTTTAATTAGCTTTACATATCCCAATAAAATCAACTAAGTTGGCCAGAGATCTCAAATCTCATCAATAATCAAACTCTTGTAAGTTGGCCTGTTGGGGATTTTTCTTGTATGAATCACAGTGCTTGATATAACTACTTGAACACCATACCCTTTAATACTGATTTAGGGACAAGGAAAGCCTAATTGCTCAGGACTGGATAAGGTCCTTCTTCGTTTTTGAGCTCCACATATGCTCAGGCAGGTTTTACCTTTTAAGATGGCTGTTAACACAGTATTTATTGATGTGGACACTGATTTGTCATGTATCTCCATTGAACCAGCTTTATAAAATACCTTGTAAATGATCAAGCATAATCATATACAGGATTTAACCATACAAATCATAATCTTAAATATGACAGAAAACCAGTGAGACAAGGATTTCAATCCTTCTTCCTTTTCTTGATAGGAGGGACAACCTAAATGATTCTCTCTTCAAGGAATCAATAACATGGACTATGTCCTGCTGACAGAGGTCCGTAAAAAAGTTTTAGCTTATGTGTTCTTAGTAACAAGTGTATTTTGATTAAATGATTTTGATATTGGGTAGGGAACATACAGCGAACTATACCTCAGATCAGTGCCTATCCCTTGGGAAAAGAGTCAATGAAAACATGAATCCACAGAGATAAAATAACAGAGATACTGTAGAGTGCCTTACAAACTACATGTGGCTGAGATAGAGTGCCT
>MU225442.1:2059771-2111267 GCA_018584345.1 Thuja plicata
GGTTAACCTTAACTCAGTTTTCATCTCCAGACTACGCGACAAACCGTTGCACTTAACATTTCATGGTAATCGCCAAGTCGCCAGATGTTCATTTCTCTTTTCCAGATTACACGACAACCCTTTGGTCGCTGAGTTGGGTGATACACTTAACTTAATTTTATTATATAGCACATGCCCTTTTCTGTTTACAGCGACCTCGCGACATACCTTAATCACTTAGTCAGAAGGACTTTTTCCTTGGGGCACTTTTATCACCAGACTTAGCGACCATCGTTAGATCTTTTTACTTCTTCATCGAACAACCGTCTTTTAATCGCTATACAATCTCACATACCCTTAAAATATCAAGAGACTTCAGGACTGAGGGTTATATGACTTAAGTCTCCTTATCGCTTGATCCCTTTTCTTTATCTAGCGATCACACGACAACCACTATCATTCTGACAGATGTCATCTTTTACTTCATCCACTTTATGTATTCTGGAAATCTGAGTCATCACTCCTGTTCTGGTGACATCCCGACTGAGGAAAATCACTTAACATGTAACTGTTAGTCGCTGAGTCATGACTGTTATGTCCTAACTGTCAAATATCATGAGACCACATGACTGAAGAAAAGCCTTAACTGTTTGAATGTCCTGATCCAGCGATCACGCGACATGAAGGAGGTGCAAGGTTGGGAGACACTTCGATGACCTGTTGACTCTTCTTGCGATCACCCGACTGAGGTGGGTCCCGTCTCTTTTAAAAGATCATAACATGAGAATCAAGTGACAACCTGACCAAAGGAAAATTGCTAAGTCTCGAGATACTTAAAGAATATTCTATTTTTTAACGAGACTAAGCGACACAAGGTAAAAGCAAAGTCGGGAGATGTTTTGGCATATTCGTTTCTGGTAATGTGATCAAGCGACTCAACTTAATCTTTTTATATAGCACATGCCTTTAGTGACTGAAAAGGGTAATGGAGAAATAGAAAGACATGGCTAAGGGTTTAAAAATACATCATTTAACACTAGGATTTAGGGTTTTTTTAGGGTTTTTGACAATTTGGCAAGGAATAAGAATGAAAACCTGAAAATTTTCAGAGGGGAGGGCAAGGAACAGGGCAAAACAGAAAAAACAAGAAATACAACAAACATGGCCTTCATTACTATTTCCACTCAGAAATTTCAATGGTGCTCAGCATTGAGAAATTTTTTTGCTCATCATAAGCAACTTTACTCAGCACAAGCAACTTTACTCAACACAATCCAAACTTTTCTTGGCACAGAACAGCCAAAAAAATTTTCTTTGAAAGATAAGAAACAAATTACTTTTTCGGAGTGCCAACTGATCAGATACCCTTTTAATTTCCTTAACTCAACCATTCACTTGGTCTTCTCATTAAATATTGTTCATCAACAATAGATATGGTACTCAAATAGATAGCAATAGTCTCACCAGTAAAGGTTTGACATCAATGACAAAATAACAATTTCTTGCAATGTCACTTTCCAACACCACCATGTCGACGTTGCACCCTTCAATTTTTATTTTGCAATCTTGACCCTGGTGGTCTCAGGGGTCTAGTCACACGCAAAGAATAAATCCAATACATCAATCAATTTAATGACCACATCAAGCTCCATCATTCAAATAAACATATGCAGATCCAAGTTACTGTCAGTGGTTCTCCTTTCCACTGAATTAAGGGAATCCACAAGGTAATTATGGTGTTCAGATATTTCTCCTTACCAATATTCCTACTCATGGGTCTCCTCTTCTTCTCCCCTATCTCATATGTTTTCACCTTCCCTCCCATCAAGTATTCCTTTGATACTATTGATCTCATCCTTAAAACTCTAGACTATGTTACCTAACTCTACATTAGTTACTATTGTGGGTATCCTAGTGTCTTCTCTTATAAAATTTTGTGCAGACATGTTTGATTCACAATCCATTAGATTCTAAGAAGGCTCTGATACCACTTTATTTAGAGCCACTAACTGATCATATCTTAACTCTAGTAACTCAGAAAATTCCCTTCCATGTGAGATATATATACTCACATCAAGCTCATCTTTGACTTCCTTTACTAATGACCCTTTGGGAATCCACTCAAGGGATCACACCTTTGTGTCCTTCCCAAGTCTTAAATTGCCTTTCCATGGTGTCTATAATCTCTTGCTTCAAGTACTTACAAGATTCTAAACCAAACTCAATGCAAGTTAAGGTTCTCTACTTGACACCAAGTGACCATACAGGGCAAATGTGTCAAAAGTATGACAAAGTGATCAAATGGATGAATTGGGTTAAACCACTTCATGTACTATCAATTTGGAAATTCTGAAACATGATCCAATAGACCAATCTTGACTATCAAAGTCTGAGAGGGTACTTACTTCTTTAGGGGTCCTAGTCTTTATAGACTTTTCTAGAAGGTTTTTCAACTACAAATCCATGCAAAATCAAGGTATTATTTATGTTTCTATAGTTTTAGATACCCTTTATGGAAAAAAATAAAATAAATCTAAGAAAAAGACTAGATTATGAGATTTAGCTCCTCAACCTTCAGATTATCCACTAGGCCTAGGAGATCTAATTGGGCACATTTACGAAGGAAGTTCTCTATTTATTCACTCCACAATTATTCCTTTCATACACCTAGTGAGGATAGGTCTTAAAACTCCCAAATTAAAGCCCTTAGGTCTTGGTTCCACCACAAAGTTCTCTAGCATCTCAATCTTCCAAACTATGCATAGGTAGCCACATAGAGATGTCTACTTAATTGCACTTAAATCTACACCAAAAACACTCAAACCTGAAAATCACTTCCAAAATCATAAAATAAATATGCCGAGGCCTCATTGTATGAAGATTTAGATTTCTTTGATGGTGGTAAGATGAAGAATTCATGTTTTTATGTGAAACCCTAGGTTGGATAAGGTTTAGGACCTCTGCTGAAAGAAGGTAAGTTACCTCACACCTCAAAACTACTCAAAAGCCATAAATAGTATCAAATTAAATCTAATTATAATACCAAAAAATTTCAATTGATCTCAGATCCTCATTCCTCCGTACCAGTCTGTACCATTAAAAACACTCACAAAATTATAGAGAAAAGTGTGTATTTTATTGATTAAATGCCAAAATTATATCATCATTTCTCTGACCTGACCAGATGGGTTTCAAACAGGCATTTAAAAATATCCACAACTATTTTTCAAAAGGTTGTGACCATTGGGGGTTTAGTTACAATTTTTTTCAAAAAGTTGCAAAGTTGACAACTTTTGCATGACAACATTTTGTGTGATTTTGCACTTTTTGCTTCTAATAAGAAATTTGGTCACTTTCTTCACATTTGGGGTTCCACATGAATCAAATCTAACAAAACATATTGAAAGACTCTAAAAATAGCCTAATTGACCTTCTAGGTGATCCTTTGACAAATTTTTCCCAAGAGGTTTAAAGAAACACTTACTTCGCAAAGGGTCTTACAAAGTGGATCTTATTACAAGCTCTGAGTCCAATGGACTCTTATTTCTTTATCATTGTCCTAGGAGGGGTAGAAATCCTAGGAATTGAAGGATTTCTTCCTTTTTGTTAGGGTTATCCTACACCAATGAGTTATCTGGTTTAAATAACTAAAACTACCAATATTATACCAACTACTAGAAAACATCAATGGATAGTTTTTAAAGATTATCAATTAGCAGAGATCCTGTAAAGATGACACAAACTCTAAGTTTAAAATTACCATAGATAAATAACTAGAAGACAGGACAAATAGCTAGCACCAAAAAATGAGCAATCTTATCCCAGTCCTTAGATAGGCTCTTGAGAGAAGAGCACCAATCTTTGGTATCCTCCTTGCTATACTCCCCATCTTTGGTTGGATCCTCATGATATTTCCTTGAAAATATTTTTTGTTTTCTTCTTCCCATAACCACATGAAATAGATCTCTATTCATAAACCCATCCATAACCTTGCAGATTGAATGAATAAGATTTTTACAATCCTTTTTGAAGTTATTAGAAATCATGACAACACTGTCCAGAATACAAATCCTATTTTTCAATTCACCAATTTAAGTCTGGAAAATAATAAGGGGGCCTTTTCACCTTAACAAGGGAAGTGTGAACATTAACATATGATTGATTACCAAAATGAGAATGAGGCTTCCAAATCATATTAACAATTCCTTCTAGGTTATTCAAATCAACACTATTTTTTTTTCTTTTGATGTTTCCTCACGTTCCTTAGGATTAGCCACATAGCCTTTATCCTCAGTATTCTTAGTAGTATCTTCTTCCTCATTAGGTTTAAATTAATCCTCAGTTTTGAAAACCATTTCCTCCTTAATTTTTTTTCCATTATTATATTTATTTTAAATCCAAGAAAACCATCTTTCTCCTGATCTCCTTTCATTTTGGGTTCTTCAACCTGATACCTTTCCTCCATTTTTTATTCCTCCTTATCAATGTCTATGAGGAGGGTAGTTTTCTTGGGATTTTTATTGCTCATTTTTCTAGAAAAATGTGAAGGATTGGAATGGGTGGTTTTCTATTTTTAGGAAGTGTTTTGAAGAAGAGCTTCCTCTAAACGTATCTCCTTCGTAGGGTTTTTTTCTTTCTTTCTCCAATGATGTGGACAATAAGTCTTGTTGCTACTACAGAACTAGCTTGGCTCTATTTTGAGATCTTTCTCCTAGATCTCCTCGGGTATTCACAACCCTAAATTGAGGTAAGTCACTCTCAACTTTACCTCCCCTTCAAGACTCATTCCCCATCAAAATTTTTTTCATCTTCTTCTTACTAAACCTACACAAATAGATTCATTCTACTTGCTTATTCAATGTTTTCTAAACATTGCTTTCATTTTCTTCCCTAGCTGGACTATTACCGAGCTCCCTTAGGATAATATCCCTAGATTCACACCTATTTCTACTCCTACCAAAAAAAAAAGGAAACTATGTACAAGGGCTCCTCTCGAGTTCCATCCCAACACATGCCTCTCACCATGGATTCAAGAAACTCGAGTGGTCATTACTTCTTACAACCTAGAAGGAGTGAAGAACTAATAGCTTGCAAAATAGAAAATAAAGTAACTAATCTACTTGCATGCAAAAGGAACCACAAAGAAACTTGATATCCACTAAACACACAGTCTGCAACTTCTCACTACAGGAAACAAAAACAAAACAATATAATAATCTGTAAATCTCTAACTTTACTATAGCTTCTTTTCTTCTACAATCTGTACCCTCCAGATCTCCAAAAATGAAGGCTTGGGATGTAATTAGTAACCATCCTCTCATAGGAAACAACCCTAACGGTCCACTCATTCACAATAATCTCTTTAGGAACAGTTACAGTAACCATATTGTCCATAAAAGACAAGATTCACTTTTCACAGGTCATTACAACTGAATATTGCCGAGCAATAGTAATGCAAGTTGAGATGTAGTATTGACTGAGCTGCAATTTTAACTCGAATGTGGTTTTAACTTGGCATCAGTGTTAACTCGACATTAGTGTTTACTTGGCATCAGTGTTAACTCATCATCAGTGTTAACTCATCATCAGTGTTAACTCGGCACCATTGTTAACTCGACACTAGTGTAGGCTGAGTGCCAGTGATACCAAGCATCTTATCCAAGGTTTCCAATGCCTTGGTTGGATTTCCAAAGGGTTACAAACTACCTCAGAGACACACACAACTAAAGGAAACCAACTAAGAAACCTATCTAGACATGTATTGACCTAGTCATATCTATCTTAGGGAAAAACCAATGACCTTCTAAGGTCCACACACACTCTCCTGACTTGGCTAGAGTTAGTACATGCAAAAAATAAAGAGCTAGGGGTTTGAGGTAGGTATGCTCCTGCACCATACTCCCCTAGAAAAAATAAAGGTTAATCCATCCTTGGATTGAGAATTCTTGGATCAATACCCAACCTATTGAAGTCCATTTCTTTGATCCAAGTAGCATCAACATCTCCTTTTTCATGCCATTTGACAAGGTGCTCCATATAGTCTTTGTTCCTAGTCTTCTTATAGACCCTTTAGTCTAGTATATTTTTAGCTGTCATAGATAGAGTAGGGGTTAATTTCATATCTTTTACCTCTTTTATTACCTCTTGAAGGTTTTGATCAACATCTTAAATTGGTCCTTTGTATGCTATCAAGTCTACAGTCTTGAAAACTAGTGACAACCCAATGTCTTTAGTAAGCTCCACCTTGTATGCATTGTTTCTATACTTTTCAATTATCTCACATGGACCTAGCCTCTTCATATGTATCTTGTGAGGAACACCTTTTTGCAGCCTACGTTTGTTCAAGTGTACCATCACAAAGTCTCCAATCTAAAACTGAACATCCCTCTTTGATACATCCACCTTTTGCTTTACCTTTTTAGCACACTTTCATGGAATTCTCTCATTGAATGAGAAAATTCCTTAGCATATCCACTACCATTCATTCCTTCCTTCAATTCTCTAAGTTCAAAAATTCCTCTTGGGTGAAAGCCATAAACAATTTAAAAAGGACTCTTACTAGTCGATTTATTTACTCTATCATTATATGCATACTCAACTTGTCCAATGAGTTGGTCCCATGATTTAACATACTCCTTTATGAGGCATCTCAACAAGTTACCAAGACTTCTATTAACCACCTCTATCTGGCCATCTATCTGTGGATGATATGCAGATCCAAAGGATAAGTTAGTACCCACCTTTTGCCATAAGGTCTTCCAAAAATGGCTCATGAACTTGTTGTCCTTGTCTGAAACAATACTAAGTGGGAGTCCATGTATCCTCACCACTCCACTAAAAAAAAAATAAGAAATGTTACAAGCATCATGAATAGTCCTGCAAGGTATAAAATGTGCCATCTTACTAAATCTGTCTACAACAACAAAAATATTGTCATATCCCTGCCTTGTTCTTGGTAGACCAACTACAAAATCCATGCTTATGCATTCCCATGGTCTGGTTGGGATTGGAAGTGGCTGATAAAGACCTACATTGGAAGATGTTCCCTTTGCTTTTTGACACACTAAACAACTCTCAACATATTGTCTAACATCTCTATTCATTCTAGGCCAAAAATAGAACCTAGTGACTAGCTCTTGAGTCTTACCGACTCCAAAATGACCACTAAGTGCTCCATTATGTTTTTTCTTGAATCAAATTCTCCCTCATATGCCCTTTGGGAGCACAAAGTTGACCTCCTTTAAATAATAAACATTCTGTAAGGTATATTCAGAAAACTCACCATGAAAGTTGTTTTTAAACTCCTTGCATACCTTGTAGATTTGAGAAAAATCTTCATCTTTAGCATATAGGTATTTGAAGCTATCAATACCTATTCTTTTTAGCTCAACTTCTTGGACTGTGAGCAGCCTTCTACTAAAACCACCAGTGACCTTGTTCTGTACTCCCTTTTTGTGCTTGATATTGAAAGTGTAGGCTTGTAGATACTCCACCCACTTCATGTGTTTGCTGTTAATTTTTTCTTGAGAGTTAAGGAAGCTAAGAGCTTGGTTATCAGTATATACTATGAAATCCTTTGGCAAAAAGTAGTGCCTCCACTTCTTGAGTGCTTGGACTAGAGAATTCAACTCTAAGTCACAAGAATAATACTTCTTCTTTGCATCATTTAGCTTATCACTATGGAAAGCTACTGGTCTTCCTTCTTGGCTTATGACAGCCCCAATGGCCACATTACTTGCATCACATTCTACTGTAAAAATCTTATCAAATCTAGGAAGAACTAGAGTAGGAAACTCGGTTATCTTCTCCTTCAATGTTTCAAACCCTTTGTCAGCTTGTGGTGTCCATTGAAACTTTGTCTTCATCCCAAATTTAATGGTGTCTAACATAGGTGCAAAAATCCCACTGAAATGTCTAATGAACTTTCTATAATACTAAGCTAAACCATGGAAACTTCTCACCTTAGTTGCAGGCTTGGGAGTAGGCCAACTTAGAATGGCGTCCACCTTTTCTTGGTCCATTTTGAGGTTACGCTATGACAAAACAAAGCCGAGATATACAAGTTCCTACTTCTCCAAATTGATCATTAGCTTTTCATCATGGAATTTATTGAAAACAATTTTCAAATGCCTAATATCCTCCTCCTTAGTTCTGCTAAAAACTAAAATGTAATCTAGGTAGACAACCACAAACATACCAATGCATTCTACCAATACCTCATTCATCAACCTCATAAAAGTTGAGGGAGCATTAGACAAACCAAATGGCATTACAATTCATTCATACAAACCTTCTATACTTTTGAAGGCTATCTTCCATTCATCTCCTTCATTAATTCTAATTTGGTGGTAGCCACTCTTAACATCAATCTTGTTGAAGTACTTTGTCTCCCCTAAACAATGCATTAGGTCTTCAATTCTAGGTATTGGAAACCTATACCTAATGGTGATTCTATTAATGGCTCTAGAATTAGTACAAAGTCTCCAAGCTCCTCCTTTCTTAGGTGCTAAACCAGTAGGGATTGCACATGGGCTTATGCTCTTTCTAATTAGGCCTTGGTCTAATAACCCTCTGATTTGCTTGGCTATTTCCTCATTTTGCTGAGGGGTCATATTATAGGTAGATTTTTTGGGTAAGGTAGCTCTTGGAATGAAGTTAATCTTGTGGCTAACAAGTCTCTTAGGAGGTAGCGGAGTGGGTTGGCCATCATTCACAATATCTCTATACTCTTCAAGTATTTCTTTTACCTCATTCAGTATTTCTGATTTCTTGATAGCAGCTTCATCTTTTGTCTTTAATACTAAAAAAAATACAACTCCTCCTTCTCCTAGATTCTTCAAGAACTCCTTCTCATGAACCATGAGCACACTTGGACTTGATGTCTTCATCTCTCCTTCTTATATTAGTGACTAAATTTTGAAAGTCACACCATCTTTCTTGAATGAGTATGCATTCTTGGTTCCATCCTACATGGCTTGGCTATTAAATTTCCATGGCCTTCCAAGTAGAAGGTGGCATGCATCCATGGGAAGAATTTCACATAGAAGTCTATCTTTATACTTGCCAATTGTGAATTCTACCCATGCTTGTTCTCCTACAAAAACATGTTGTTCTTTATTGAGCCATGTAACCTTGTATAAGTTTTCATGTGGAATCCTTTTCAAATTTAACTTGGTAGCTTCCTCTTCACTAATGATATTATCAGTTGAGCTTGAATCAATAATGACTCTATACACCTTTCTTGTAATCTTACACTTCACTCTAAAGAGTTCTCTCCTTTGACTTGGTTCTTCTTTGCTTGGCTCTCTGATTAAGGTCCTCCTTATCACGAGGTTCTCACCTTCTTCTGATTCTAATGGTACCTCAGATGGCTTTCTTTTGCAACTTGATTCTTCTTGGACATATTTAACTCTTTTCCCACCTCCTTGAAAATTAGAACCTTTTTCAGAACACCGATATGCAAGATGTCCAAATGCTGACAGTTGTAACACTTTATTGAAGAGAAGTAAGATCCTCTTCCTTGGTTATTAGTTCTTCCTCTTGAACTACTATTTGAACCTCTTCCAGGGTTATAACCACCTCTTGTGTTTCTTGTTTCTCCTTGATTCTCAGTGAGTTTGGACTCACTCTGATTTCTTCATCCATATCCTCCTCTACGACCTCTGTTGTCTCTTCCTCTTCCTCTGCTATTTGAATCTTGCTTCTTCTAGAATTTTTCCTCCACCTTGAGGGCTAGTTGGTAACATTGGTGTATAGTCTTTGGGTTTAAGAGACTAATTTCCCCATAGATACTCCACTTGAGTCCATTCAAGTACCTAGCCACTTTCAAGCTTTCTTCTTCCATGACATGCAACCTTAAGCATAGTTTGTGAAATTATTTGGTGTAGGAACTGACTTCTAAATATTTTTGTCTCAGATTCTATTTCTTTTTGTGCAATTGCACTTCATAATCATTAGGAAGGTCAGTTTCCTTCATCTTGGCCACCATACTTTTCCAACTGGTTATGGGGTTCTTTCCTTCTTTTTCCCTCTCATCTTGGACAAACTTCCACCAAGTGAGAGCAGTTCTTCTCAACCTTTTCTTGGTTATTCTTACTTTTTGAGCTTCGGTCACATTATCAAAGTCAAAGTGATTTTGAAGACCTTCTATCCATTCCATGATTAACTCTGGTTCCATCTTGCCACTAAATAGAGGTGCACCTTCTAAGGACTTACCACTCATTGCCTTCAATGCTTTCAAGAATGGCTCTTCTTAAAGCATAGGGGCTGGCTCTAGAATAATGTCTTCCTCTACAACTTCTTTACCCTTTCCATCATCTTCTCTCATCCATTCATAGACTCTTACAGTCCTAAGCTACACTTCTTCCAACTTAGTCACCATTTCAGCTAGCTATTCCTTCAGGAGTCTATTCTCCTCCTTTTGTTCTTCCACATCTTTTGCAACTTTCATGTTGTTCACCATCTTGGATGAGTTGATAGATGTTTCTATAGATAACATCCAAACAACATATGCCGAGATCTTTTAGGGCTCTGATGCCAATTTGATGTGGACAATAAGTCTTGTTGCTACTACAAAATAATCTTGGCTATGTTCTGAGATCTTTCTCCTAGATCTCCTAGGGTGTTCACAACCCTAAACTAAGATAAGTCACTCTCAACTTTACCTCCCCTTCAAAATTTAGTCCCCATCAAAATTCTTTTCATCTTCTTCTTGTTGAACCTACACAAATAGATTCATTCTACTTGCTTATTCAATGTTTTCTGAACATTTCTTTCTTTTTTCTTCCCTAGCCAAACTATTACCAAGCTTGCCTAGGGTAATATCTCCAGATTTAGACCTCTTTCTACTCCTACCAAAAACAAAAAGGAAACTATGTACAAGGGCTCCTCTCGAGTTACATCCCAATACATGACTCTCACCATGGATTCAGGAAACTCGAGGGGCCATTACTGCTTACAACCCAGAATGGGTGAAGAGCTAATATCTTGAAAAATAGAAAATAAAGTAACTAATCTACTTGCATGCAAAAGGAACCACAAAGAAACTTGATATCCACTAAACACATAGTCTGCAACTTCTCATTACTAGAAACAAAAAAAAAATAGTACAATAATCTGTAAATCTCTAACTTTCCTGTAGCTTCTTTTCTTCTACAATCTCTACCCTCTAGATCTCCAACAATGATGGTTTGGGATGTTATTAGTAACCATCTTCTCATAGGAAATAACCCTAATGGTCCACTCATTCACAAGAATCTCTTCAGGAACCATTACACTAGCCATACTGTCCATAAAGACAATATCCACTTTTCACGGGCCATTAGACTAAATATTGCCAAGCAATAGTAATGCAAGCTGAGTTACAGTATTAGCTAACCTGCAGTGTTAACTTGGCTACAGTATTAACTCAGCATCGGTGTTAACTCAGCATCAGTGTTAACTCAGCTTCAGTGCTAACTCAGCATTAGTGTTAACTTGATACAAGTGTTCACTCGACACTAGTGTAGGCCGAGTGCCAATGATACCAAGAAGCTTATCCAAGGTTCCCAATGCCTTATTTGGATTTCCAGAGGCTTACAAACTACCTCACACACACACACAACTAAAGGAAACCAACTAAGCAACCTATCTAGACATGGATTGACCTAGTCATTTCCATCTTAGGGAAAAAAATGACCTTCTAAGGTCCACACACACTCTCCTGACTTGGCTAGAGTCAGTACATGCTAGAAATAAAGAACTAGGGGTTTGAGCTAGGTGTGCTCATCCACCATCCAATAATTTAGGGTTTTTCTTTTTCAGAGGAGGGTTCTTGTTTTTAGTACTAGGGATAAAAATTTTAGAGAGGGTCTTAGATTCTAAAATCATAAATTTAATTATACTTTTAGGAGGTTGGACAAAGAAGCTTTGTTCATATTCTAGGTAAGTAAGAAAATGACTTCTATACAGGGAATTATCAAAGACATAATGGTAAAGGGCATAAATTAAACCCTTTTGGAGTAGAGGAGAAGCCCTATTAGCAATACTCAAACTGAAGGAGGTAAACATAAAAAGGGATATCAATTTTTTTGTCATTCCTCAAGTGGTTCAGAATATAAACTGATAACCATGGAAGGTTGTATATCGTCCCTCCAAGGTGAAATATTTCATCACAAAGAAACAAACTAGGGCATATGGTGGAGGTAAGGAGAAATTATCATACTCATTATCGATCATCTTAACCATTATCTTTTCCCCCTCTTTGAAGAACTACTTCATATAGATTTTATAATCACTTGATATTTTCCTCTCCACTTTATCACCTTCGTAATTTTGCCTAGTGGCCTCAGCAATAAGTTCTAGAGTAACCTTAAATTTAATACTCCTAATAGTGACAATACCCTACAATGAGGAATTTTATAACTTTGATGTTAATTGGGTATTATACCATCTCATGGCCTCAAAAATATGGCATGAAGCTAGATATTTTAAAAAAGTCATAGATCTCAACACTGTGTAGTAATTACCCACAATTTCTAGGTTTGGTCATTTTCAATGGACCCCCAATAATGTCGATCTCAGACAAAAATGAGTACATAAATAGGGACATGAAAGGCCCACAATTTTTAGATGTATAAAAAATAAGAAATTCTTTTCACTTTTTATCTTACTATGGAAAGGAAAATTCTTAAACTCCAGACTTGAATGAGTTAGGCCCAAAAGGAGGAAAGAACAACTAAGAGGGGGTCAATTAGTTGTACAGACCTTGTAAAAATTAATTCCACTTTATTACTTAGATCTAAAATATTAACAGTAATGCAAGATGCACAAAAAATAACACAAAACTCCAATATTTCTTCTCAAGGAAACCCGGTCACGGGAAAACCTAAGTGGGAATCAAACCCACAGGATGAATGTACTCTACTAAAGTACTGCCTTGTTAAGAGAAAAATAGAGAAATAAGGTGTACAAGTAACCACAATTTGCATGATCACCACCTATTTCTCATTTCTCATAATACAATCAGAGATCTATCCCTCATTCAAGTTCAACAATCTAAGTTTAATTACAATCGGGTAGACATACAATAAATTATAATAGAACTAACCAAAAGCATCTTCAATGCCAGTACAATTTCGATGAAGTAGAAACTCTTCCTTAAATGCATAATACAAAGATGAATAATTATCCTTACAATCCCACATCCTTTTCCTATTCAAAATATATAAAATGATCTTTGATTTATACCGATTCCAAAGGATTATCAACCACTTGGTAGGATAAGATCTATTGCAATAAAAGATATAAATAGTATGCTTAATCTCCAAAGACATCTAAATCAACTACACTAGGACTTAGATAGGACCCAAATATTCAACTAGGAAGACAATACTTGTCATAAAAATAGTACCAAGAATCACAACACATTACTCCTTCAAGTAGACTAAGACCTAAATGAAGAAATTCTAACACACTAACAAAATAGAAAATGTGATCACCTCAAATGATGTAGTCCAAAAACATGATCATCAAATGATGCAAGAAAACCAAAAATAATAATTAATATCATCTAGAACATTCATATCATATCATCTTCATCTCTGATCAACAAGAATACTAAAATACTAAACTTTGTCACAAGAAAAGATAACTTGTCATATTATGAATCATGAATAACATTAGCTTTGAACACAATGATAAGGAACCATGTAACCAACAGTTTCATAACATCTAAAACATCAAATATAACATGTACTAAGCCAAATACTCATCCACTATATATAGGAATATTTTAATAGCAACAACCAACAAGTCAATCATACCTCACTCAAACTATAATCCAAACTTTTGTGAACCTATATAGACCATCTATAGATACCTTTGAATAATACCTTATGAATACAACTCAATATATTCAACATAGCACCAGAACAAGTGAAATCCTCTATAATAAGCATGTTGAACACACTATCTGAAACAAAAAAAAGTATGTAGACATAAATGATAAAATATTAGTGTTAGCACAACCAAGTACAAAAATATGAAATGCTCAATAATATTCCAACAATCTCCCCCTTTGGAATTCATGGAAACATGCAAAGTGTAAAATTGATCAATGTACAAAGATATCAATATATCCATCTAATCACTCTAAATATCCAGCTACAACACAATCCCTCAGAAGAATAATCACCTCTGGTTTCTTTAATATCTATTTTTCACACAATCTCTCCCACTTTGACAACAATGGAAAAGGAGAAAAGACATCAAAAAAATTTGAACACACTTCAACTTTTTTTTTAGGAAAACCATAATAACCATACCAATGCCCCCCTAATGAGTAGTCACCAAACTCATCAATCTAGTAAATTATGTTCTAATGGATTTTATGGAATGAGGTCACACTCTCCATCATTAGTTCTAATTACGAGGGGATATCACCCCAAGATTTTCCCCAAGATACACAAATGTATCCTTCAGCAAGAGATTTATTTAAATGTCGACAATATGTTCCTTAGTAGACACAAATTCTAGTTTTACTTCCTTTTCACTAACTTTATCCCTCAAAAAATCATATTTAATGGAAATATGTTTTTTCTTTCAATGAGATACAAGATTCTTTCAGATATTTATATCACTTAAGTTTTTAGAGTAAATAACAATATGTTCATAAATGCTTATCCTTATATCTGTCATCATTTTCTTCATCTAATCAACCTCACTATAGTTTATAGGAGCAACAACATACTCAACCTCAACTCTATATTGAGAGATACAATCCTTTTTCTTACTCATCCATGCAACTAGTGTCTTACCCAAAATTAATGCACCTCGACTAGTACTTTTCCTATCATCTACATTACCTTACCAATCAACATCATTATATGCAAATAGAGTAAAGTAATCATATTTTTCATACCACCAACCATATTAAACTATTCACTTGAAGTATCTAAAATTCTCTTAAAAAAAACCATGTGATTCCTTTGGTTCAACATGAAATCTTGTAGCCATTCCAACAAAATTTGATATGCCTAGTTTTCAATGAGATATATATTGCAATCCTTCGATAATAGATTTGTATAATGTCTGATTAGCACAAGGGGAATCATCATCCTTACTTAGCTTACAACTAGTAACCATAGGAGTTCCTACTGGTTTCAAATCTTCCATAGAAAATTTCATTAATAATTCTCTGACATACCTGGACTATGTGATAAAAACTCCTTTACATGGCTACATGTAGTTTGCAATCGAAGAAAGAATTTCATCTCACCTATCATAGACATCTAAAATTCTATTTTTCATTTCATAAAAAAAATCTCTACACCACTCATAATTAACATGAAATATAATATCTTCAACAAATACTTCCACAATCAAGATATTATCATCAATTATTCTGAAAAATAATTTACTATATGTAGCACCCTTGCTAATATCAATCTTTTCTAAATACATGTCCAATCTGGCATACTGGGCTCTAGGAGCTTGCTTTAATCTACACAAATATTTCTTTAATTTACAAGTTATATCTCCTTCCTTGGTTAATGTAAAATGATCAGGCTACTCAATATAAACATCTTCTTCTAGTTCACCATTAAATAATGCAAACTTAATATCCATTTGATAGACTTGAAATTTTTTTGTAGGATGCATATCCAAGAAGTAATATAAAAAATTCAAGTCTAGATATAGGAGCAAATGTCTCTTTAGAGTCAATACCTTCCATCTATGAATATTCTCAAGTTATTCTATCATTTTTTTCATCCAACTCTCATCATTATATCTGTCCTTTATATCTTTAGGCTCAAATTCAGATAGAAAACATGTTTCATCCCTACCAATTCTTTCTCTAGTTTAAACACCTCTATTATTATCACCAAGAATGACATCTTTAGAACTATTTATCCTTACATACCATGGATTTTTTTGTGTAGGTTTTGTAGGATAACCTTCGGTGTCAATACCAACTACATTTTATACTAGTTTCTTTTGCTTTTCTAATCCATTCTGATTTTGATTTTGTAGTTTTACAGTCTTATTTTCTAAACTTCAGCTATGTCATACCCACTAGTTCTTTTTTTTTATCTCTAGACATTCTCATCAACTTTGACATTTTTACTTTCAAAAATCTTCTTTAGCCTATAGTTATAAAATTTATATTATTTTCTCTTTGTAGAATACCAAAAAAATATTCCTTCATCACTTCTAGGATCAAAGTTTCCAATATCCTCATATCTCTTAATATACAATTTACTTAAATAAATTATGGAGTATTTCACTATAAAAATATGTACATATGATAGTTCATAAGTAGTGTTACCAGTTCCCCATCGAATATGTACCCGATTCAAAGTATATATAGCGGTGAACACTTCTTCTCTCTAGTAGATCTACAAAACTTTTTCCTTCAATCATCATAGTTCTAGCTATGATAGTCCTATTACTTCACTTTGCAACACCATTTTTTTGTGGGGTTTATAGAGAAGAATTCTATCTCTTTATCCCACATTGTTCATAGAATGCATAAAATTCACTAGATGTAAACTCTCCCCCTCTGTCTGATCTTAGGAACTTTAATCTTTTTCCAAATTTTGTTTCTACAATCATCTTCAATAACTAAAATGTATGAAAAAATTCTGATTTCACTTTCAAAAATGTAACCTACATCATCCTTAAATAATCATCAATAAGTAGCATAAAATATTTATCACCATAATATCTTCTTGTCTTAGTAGGACCACATAGATATGTATGTACCAAATCCAACAGTCCATTTAAAGAGAATTTCATTTTCTTAAATGTAGATATAGTTAGTTTACCCAATTGAAATTCTTTGCACATGATGTTAAGATTCATCAGTTTAGAAAAATATCTTACATAATTAGTAGTTCTAACTCTCACCATATTATACTTAAGTTCATATGACAAAATCTTCTATGCCATAACCAACTGTCACCAGTCTTAGTAGTCAAACATTTATTCTCAAGAGTTTTAAAATTAAATATATTACCAGTATTATGTGTACCTGATGTAATCATATTTCATCTACTTATAATGATCTTGTAGATTCCATCCATCAATTCTAATTTGTAACCTTTATCTAGTAGTTCTCCAATACTCAACAAATTATGACCTAAACCTTCAACATACAAGACATCATTAGTATTATTTTTACCATAAGGAGCAATAGATTCTTTTCCTTTAATCAAACAAGGAGCATTATTACTGTATCTAACAACAACACAATCATAATCCTCAAGCTTCACAAACTTATCCTTATCACTGGCCATATGATGTGATTATCCACTGTCAATGACCCATTCATCTCTTCTAACAAATCATGAAACCAATTATTTTTCTTCACTAGGATGATCATCTTTAATAACAATAAACACAAGTTAATCCTCACTAGAAATAAACTCATCATTAGTCACACTTTTTTTATCAACATAACAACTTTTATGTCCCTTAGAATGACATTTGCTAGATTTGTCTCTAAAATCCTTGGATATTTAGTTTGGACACCTAGATTCAATATGCTCAATCTTATTACAATTGAATAATTTTAAAGGTAACTTTCAATCATACTTAGTAGAACCCTTAGGTATCCGTCTAACAATCAAAGCTTTAAGTTTATCAATCTTCCTTTCTTCCTCCATGATCCCTTCCCAATATTTATCATAGTATTTGAATTTCATCTTTGTAGAGCTTTCTCCATGGTCATACTTAGAGATAGGGACTCTCTCTTAAGACCTACTACTAGTTCTCCAGCAAGTATCTTTTGAGGATTTCTTTGGGTTTATCCTCACCTAGAACCCTACTACCATAGGAGGTTTCAAGTCTCTTTCCTCCTTCTCTCCTAAAGCTCCATTGTCCATTCAAGATTCTCACACCTCCACCATGAACTGACAAGGGTAAGCTCATCTGCCAACTCCCTGACCCTTTCACATTTACCTTACAGGATTCTAGGTCTTTTAAAACATCTAATTTAATCACCATATAATCCTTCTTGATTGATCTTGAATTCATTTCCCCATCTCTTTCAAGATCCCCTTTTTTTAGGGCCTAATAGTCTAATAGGTCTCAATTATCCCAAATCTAGAGGCATTTGGGCCTTAGTTTAAAAAAGTGCCAAATAACCCAATGAAAAAATCACACTTCCTCATACTGATTGGGAAGTTCTTTTAGATATTGGAGGTCTTACGGTTCTGGCTATCAGTATAATGTCCAAACCCTAACTGGGCTACTTTGTAACAAAACAAGCATGTATTCAAACTTTCAAAGAAAAAATCTACTCAAATGGATTCATCAACCCTCCATATTTATACCAAGGTTCTATATGGACATACCAAGAATCCCTAAGTCATTTGATTCATCCATCCAGTCTTCTCTTAGAAGTTACAAAAAAATATTCCTCTTGATCCCTAGTTGGGCTATAACAGAACTCTCCTACAGAAAGAGCTTAAAATTAACAAACACACTCTCTAGATTTCCACTAAAAATAAAAATACTTTACAAGCACTCCAATTTAATTCTTTGAAGGTCAATGTGTGTTCCACAAGGATATTTCAAGATGGATTCATTTTTCCTTTACACACCCTATCTAGTCTAGTGATTAGGAACTAGAGACAAGAATTTAATTTACATGGTGCAAAACTTTACAAAAATCTAAACCCAATTTTTTTTTCAATAAAATGGTATACCCTAACTATCTACATTTAAATATTTTCATATTCAATCCATTCAACACGAATGAATACTAGTTGCAAGAATATTTGTCAAATAAAAAAAATGTCAACTGATTGCTATTGCAACTCATTAAAAAATGTTAAGAAAACAATTTATAATGATCAAGAAGACCTTAAATATGTCCTCCCATTATTTTTCACCCATTGGTTCTGACCCATAATTAACCTAGGTAAATTTTGATCACTTTTCCCAAATGTTGGCATGCAACATCAAAAAGTTGCAAAACTTGCTCTAGCAACTTGTTGCGCTTCTTGCATCTTTTCCAATTTCAATTTTAAGACCCCACCAATGGGTTCAAAATTATCTTTTGACATTGCCTAGACATACTTACAACCCAAATAAGACATTTTATGAAATATTGGTGCCAGTCTTCACATTATGCCATGCTTGGCTTACATTGTAATTCTTGGGTCTAGTTGACACACTGGGATAAATTGCCACAAAAACCACATAACTCTCCAAAATAAACCTATTGAATTTGAAAGAATCCTTATTCATTAACATGACCTTGATAGGGTCTTAAAAACCAAAATTTGAGGATTGAGACCACCTAACCCTTAGGTTACCCTGCACCATTCTCCCAAAAGAAAAGAGCTTAAGTTACATTAGGTAGTTGTAGTGAAAATGAATTCCTAATTTTTTTTAATGACCTTCAGGTACCTAAGTAGCTTCTACTTCAGGTATATTTTCTCACTTTACTAGATGCTCCATTTAGTTCCTTTGTCTAGTTTTCTTTTCAACCCTTGAATCTAACACCTTCTCTGCTTGAGGCTTTGTTAGGGGAGGTAGAGTCAGGTGAGTGACCATCTCATAAACATAAGGAACTAATTCAATTTTATCAAGGCTGGAACCTTTATACTACACCAGGTCTATTATAATAAAGATAGGGGAGAGAGCTATGTCTTTTGGTGAATCCACCTTATAGGAACTAGTGCAATATTTGTACAGTATTTTACAAGGACCTATTCTTCTCATTTATAGTTTACTTGGCACTCCTTTCCGAAGCCTATCCTTGTTCAGATAGAAAATGAACTAGTCACTTATAGTTTACTTGTCACTCCTTTCTGAAGCCTATCCTTTATCTTTTTAATGATCTCAGACAGTTTTTCATGAATTATTCGTGAACTTCTTACATGGATTATGCAAAATCCTCAACATTTCCTCTCCTTCTTTCAATGTTTCCAAGGTCTATGAATTTTACTTAACCTTATGGATGTAGACCATATACCACTTTAAAAGGCCTCTCCCTATTGTTCTATTCATAGTATCACTATAGGAAAATTACACTTGATGAAGAACTTGATCCCAATTTTTCCCATACTTCTTAGTCACACATTTTAGGAGGTTTACATGGGTCTTGTTGAACACTTCTTTCTACCCATATGTTTGAGGGTGGTATGCATGCCCAAAGTCTAAGTTGGTGCCCAACATTTTCCATAAGGTTTTCCAAAAATGACCAATAATCTTTGTATCCCTACCTAATATAATATTGACCAGTAGTCCATGAATTCTAATTAATTATTTGAGAAAAATAAATGATCTATATGACTGGAATAATGTGTCACCTTGCAAGGATTGAAATGACTCATTTTACTAAACCTATCTACAACAACATACATCTTGTCAAAATGAATCTTTGTTTTGGGAAATCCAACAATAAAGTCCATAATTACACATTCCTATGGCCTATTAGGAATTGGAAACGGTTGATAAAGACAAACATTTGATGAGGTTCCTTTAGCCTTCTGACATATGGTGCAACATTCAACATACTTCCTTAGATATTTCTGCATTTTAGGCTAGTAATAGATCCTTTGAACCAGTTCTAAAGTCTTTTTCAATAAAAAGTACCCACTTAAACTACCATTGTGTTTTTCCTCAATTAAATTCTACCTCATTGATCATCTTGGAACACACAATTATCCACCCTTAAACAAAATTCCATCTTGCAAAGTGTAATCTGCATGTTCACTAAAAATGATTATGGAAATCTTGGCATACCTTATAAGCTTCTGCAAATTCTCCATCCTCCTTTTAGAGGTCCCTAAAACTCTCAACTCATATGGTTTTCAACTACACTTATAGGATTGTGAGTATCCTTCTACTCAAGGAATCAACAACCTTGTTACACTACCCCTTGTTATGATTTAATGTGAATGTATAACACTAAAGGTAATCTACCCATTTGATATGTCTATGACTCAACTTATCCTAACAATTAAGGAAGCTAAGTGTTTGATTATCAATGTAAACAATACTCTTCAGGAAAAAAAATAATGCCTCCATTTTCTAAGTTCTTGAACAAGTGCATATAACTCTAAGGCATAGGATGAATACCTTTTCTTAGCTTAGTTAATATTTTCACTAGAAAATTCCACTGATGTATGATCTTGGCTAAAAAATTCCCCAACTACAATGTTTCTTGCATCACATTCTATAGTGAAGAGTTTATCAAAACTAGGTAGTGCTAGTATAGGTTGTGTAGCCACATTTTTCTTCAAAAATTAATATCCTTTATCTTCTTCACTTGTCCATTGAAACTTTTCTTCCATACCTCCTTTGATTGTATCCAACATGGGAGCACAAATTTCACTAAAGTTCCTTATGAACTTTCTGTAGAATTGAGCTAGTCTGTGAAAACTCCTTAATTCACTAGATGTCATGGGAGTAGACCAATTTAATATTGCTTCCACCTTTGTGTAAGATATGAAAATTTATAGGTATGTAATATATATATAGAAAATTGATGGAGTATGTATGTATAAAGGAGAAGATAAGATCCCTCTCCTAGCCCCAAATTTAACAAAGGAAATATCCACTTTGATCAACCATAAGAAAATGGTTAATGCATAAATGCATCAATCGATCGGAAATAAGAAGAAAGAAGAAAGTATTACAATCCCAAATAATGAATGAATAATATGATAGATTTTAATTGATTAAGACCTTAATTGAAATGAATTAGAAGACAAGTACTAACCTGAAAATGTAATCATTCTGAAGAATGTTGTTTTTGGGTGTCTGCACTGAGTTTCTAGAAGTTCTGCAACCAGATTAGGGACAAAAACTTAGAGACAGAGAAAACCAAGAAATCTTTTCCAGATCTAGCTCATGTTGATTTTGACCTAAAACAGAAAGTCAATTTTGAACCAGAATGGAAAGTGTATCCTAAACCAGAATAGAAAGTTGATCCTAACCCAGAACATAAATTCATCCTTGACCTGCATAGTCTGATGGAAAATCTATTTTCGGATCCTGAAAGTGTGCCAAAAAGGGTATCCAGATCTGCACTTGAATCTGTTGTCCCAAACCTTTACCTATAAGAAAAAAAGTTTTGTTTGTTGGGGGAGGGGATTTCCTTAATCAAACCTTGATTTAGGAATTAACCTTGAAATTAATAATTGAAATAGAGAATGCTAGCAAGTAGTAGGAGTAAATGTAACAATGAAGCTATGATATTTAATAGATATGCAGTTGTATCTTGAATGTAAACAACTATGTAAGTACAAAAAATTTGACTTAATACTAGAAACCATAAAATCCATGATTGTATGCTTCGAATCAACCTTGAAGGAAGAATGAATGAATCTTGAGGATGAATAAAGGATCTTGAAGGAAGATCACACAACCATGATGGATAGATCCAGGGTTTGAATGATGAATCCGGAATGCTTGAACCAAATCCCTTCAAAGGATTGAATGCTTGAATCCTTGATCTTTAATGGAGAAATTGAATGCTTGAGAGGAAGACTTGAAAACCTTGATTGGAATTTGAAAGCTTGAGAACATGTAGAATAATAGACACTTGAATTACTTATCCTAGTTCACTTGGATTCTTTCCTCTTAGATGATTGTTGGGATGCTTCCTGTTTGAGAAAATAAGAGGAGAAGGCTTCCTTATATACCAATCTAGGGCACAATCTCATAGAGAGGCCTACATAGGAGAATTAAATTATGATTACACCTAAACCCTTAGAAGAGGACCTATATTAAATATAATTTAATATTTGTCACTTTGGAACCCAAAATAGCCGACTTGAAAGTGGGAAAAGGAACTTTTGAATGTCCCCCAGTAGATGAAAAAAATTTTAATTGGAAAGAGGGAACTAGATCAAGGTTAAGGTTGACCCTAACCTAGGTCAGGGTCAAGCCTTACCCAGGGAGTTAGAACAATTGAAAAGTGTACCAGGTGGGATAAACGGTGTTCGGAGAGGCCCAATCAAGGTCCTAAATAGGAAGAAAAGCCAGGGAGGGTGCAGAAATGAGAGGAGAACATGATGATGGTTGAAAAAACCAAGTAAGGAGGGCTAAACATTCTTAACATGAAAGTGCTTCTATTTTAAGATGATACATTAAGCCCCTACTTTAGTGGGAGTATGGAAATTGAACATACTCACGATAAAGTTATAAGAAAGAATCTCATGGATCGCAATGAGGTAGAACATCACATAGTACAAGACATGAGCTCCCAGGCCAGGGATTATAACTCAACATACACGCACCAGGGTATGAAAGCAAAGAAAAAATAATCTTAGAAAGCATAAATGAATACATAAGCAAGACAAGAGCAACACTATAAATAACATAGCTTCATGATTTAATCCTACTAGCGTAAAAGTGTAATAGAGAAAAGAGAGTGTGATTACCTCATCTAGTAAGATGCCCATCTTACCATGAATCACCAAGGAGGGAGATCCCAACAGGTTCACCCATAAACTATGCTTTGTAATTGTAATGTGTCTTCTGATAGCTTTTGGAATACCCATAGATCCACATTCTTGTATCACTATGGAATATAAAATGTGTGGCTTTTTAGGATTTAACAACTTATGTCATTACCTTCCAAAGATTTAGCATATTTGAATTTGAAAATTGTTTATCTCTTAAGGATTTAGCAACTTATGTGTGTTACCTTCCAAGTATTTAGCAAAAATTAAAGTTAAAAATGTGTGTCTCTTCAAGATTTAACAACTTATGTGCGTTACCTTTCGAGGATTTAGCAAAAATAAAAATAAAAATGTTAATCTCTTCAGGATTTAGCAACTTATGCGCATTACCTTCCGAGCATTTAGCATGTTGTAAAATGTAAACTATAGTGTGAGGGATACCCTATATATTCCCCCTCCTTATCGTGGCTACCTAATAGTAAGGATAAGGAAGAGAAAGGAGGATACCTACTTCAAAATGTAAGGAGATATCTTTTAGCAACAATGTACACTATAGTCCTAGTGAAGAGTATTGACCCTTATATCTAAGATCATAGATAATCATGAAAAGGATATGTCACTTATGGAAAAATGATCCTCAAAGAGGAAGAGGTCTTATCAAAAAGATTCCCACCGTAGAGGAATGCTTAGGATAAAATATCATCTTTCAAAGAAAAGTAAAGGGAAAACAAAGATTCAATCATCAATCCCCCTACGATAAAGAAGAAGTGGAATCTTGGATTAAAGGAATCAAATTCTAACCCAAAGAAAGGGAGAGAGTTTATTAATAACATAATCTGGAAAATAAAGAAGAGGTGATGACCAAGGAAAATCACCTCTCATATATTATGGTATCCATAGACAAAACATAAGTCTTTATAAGGAATAATGTTGTAGAATAAACAAATTCCACTAAGATAAGGAAAGTAGATCCTTAGACATAGATAAAGATGAAAAACCATGGCCCCCAGGGATGAAAGCAAGGGATATACCAATCATATCAAGAGATTCTATAACAAAGAGATATCTTTACAAAAAATAATTCCGTTAAATATATCGTGAATATTATTAGAGAGCTATGGATGATTATGAGCAAAGGAAGTATGTACCATAATACAAAACCATAGGGATAGAATATAGAAAGGATAAAAAAATAATATCAAAACAAAATACATGCTAAGAGCATAATGGATCCTAGAAAAAATGGAAGAGATACCTCTTGCCCCTCAGTGAAGACACAAGAGGGAGAAAGATCTATATTAATGAAGAACAAGGGGTATGCCTCGTATGGAAATTATGAAGAAATTATAATAAACATGAGAGTGAGATATAATTCCTAAAGAATCTCTTTCTCCAACATACATCTTGAAATGCACACAATCAACAAGTAAATTTGTATTACTATAATGGAAAGGACATTTGTACTTGGACAAAGAATCTTTTGGCATAGGTTTAAAGATTTATTTATTAGAATTCATTAACCTAACACAGACCTTCTTAGCCAAATATTGATCAGTATCAGGGTAATCTAAGGAATGTGTTGGAAGGAGAATATGAAGAGGAGGGCGACGATCAAAATCAACCACCTCAAGTTGAGCAGTGGAGATCCTAGACCATGCTTATCTTTTTTAGTGGATAGATGAACTTGATTCTTAATACCATGTTCATTAACACTGAGCCCTAAACCCTTATAACCTTGTTTAGAAACCATATTGTATATGGTAGTGTACATGTCTTGTAAAGCTGCCACAGGAGGTGATTGTTTACAGTGATCATGAGAAAATATTGTGTAAGGAGGAATGATAGGTTTAGAAGAAGTTTCGTTGCTCTTCCCTTTAATATCATCATGGATGAAATAATAAGGGGAAGGTAAATCAAATAATTCTTGAACATCTACATCATGAACCACAGTTTGAGCCACATCATGAGTGTGAGAAGAACTAGGGATATTAGATGGAGAAATAGGAGTGAGAATATTTGGAATTAGATTAAGAAGGATAGCATGAGGATTAGGAAGATTAGGAAATAGATTAGGAAATGGGGTATCATCTAGAAAATTCTTCACATATTCCAAAAGAGAAATAAGTACACTACACAAATCCTTAATGAAATTTTTGAAAGTAGGAATACTAGTATTAGTTAATCTCATAATAGCATAAGCAAGTTATACATGAAGAAAAACAAACATGAGGAAATGGATGATACTTTCATAAACATCATAAGTAATATAAAGAGATGCTAAAAGAAGAAGATTAAGGAAAATAACCATACCCCAAAGCATATTAAAGATCTTCATAGAGTATCTAACACAAAAAAGAAAGAGTTGTCTATCACAGGTTCACAAAAATGTAAGATAGAAAAAGATATAGGTATGTAATGTATACATAGAAAATTGATGGAGTATGTATGTATTGAGGAGAAGATAAGATATCCTTCCTAGCCCCAAATTTCACAAAGGAAAGTTCCACTTTGATCAACCGTAAGAAAATGGTTAGTGCATAAATGCATCAATTGATCGGAAATAAAAAGAAAGAAGAAAGTCTTACAATCCTTAATAATGGATGAAGAATATGATAGATTTGAATTGATTAAGACATTAATTGAAATGAATTAGAATAAAAGTACTAACCTCAAAATGTAACAGATCTAAATAATTCTATTTTCAGGTTTCTGCACTAAGTTTCAAGAAGTTATGCAACTGGATCAGGCATAGAAACATAGATACAGAGAAAACCCAAAAATATTTTCTAGATCTGGCTCAGGCCGATTTTGACCCAAAATAGAAAGTTGATTCTTACCCGAAATAGAAATTTAATCCTGACCTAGAACATAAATTTGATCCTGACCTAGAACACAAAGTGGACCTTAACCTACACAATCTGATTGAAAATTTGTTTCCGGATCCCGAATGTCTGTCGAAAAGGGTATCCAGATCTGCACTTGAACCTGTTGTCCTGAACCTGTACCAGCAAGAAAAAAGGTTTTATTTTTTGGGGGAGGGGTTTTTCTTAGTCAAACCACAATTGAGGAATTAACCTTGAAATAATTAATTTAAATATATCATGCTAGCAAGTAGTACAAGTAAATCTAACAAGGAAGCTATGCTATTAAATAGTTATGCCTAGACTCAATATTAGAAACCATAAGCCTCCATGATTGTATGTTTGGAGTCCACCTTGAAGGAAGAATTAACAAATATTGAGGATGCACAAAGGATCTTGAAGGAAGATCACACCACCATGATGGATAGATCTAGGGTTTTAATGATGAATCTTGAATGCTTGAACCAAATCCCTTCAATGTCTTGAATGCTCAAATCCTTGATCTTCAATGGAGAACTTGAATTCTTGAGAGGAAGACATGAAAACCTTGATTGGAATTTGAAATATTGAGAACATGCAGAATAATGGGGTATGTGCAAGATCATGGTATGCCAAACAGGTCCTTAAGTGGGAATGAAAATTTAGAAAATCAAGGTTATACAAGTTCACATAAAAATTTGAACAAGTTATCAATATTATATAAAAAATATAAGAAGAGAATGTATAGGAAATTGAATGTAGTTTCTAATATAATAGCCCTTTTTTGAAAAAAAAATATTCTATATGGTAAAATTTTAAATTTCATTGCAATGGTATGAAAATTTCAAGAAAAAGATAAGAAGTAGGTGTATGTCTGACCACCTTAAACACAATAAAATGATAATATTTTTTACAATATTATAGATATAAGTAGTAGACTCATGTCTAGATGTGACACATATTTTTTTGTAATTTTTTTCCAAGTAAATAATTAATTATGATTTTTCTACCACAAGGTTTCCACAGTATATAAAATCTCGTGTCTGACCACCATAACTTAGTCCAAACTTCATCAAATTGAAAACTTCTAAATTTTTTTTATCATAGTAGGTAAATCATAGAATGTGACTCAAGTTTTTGATTTCAAAAATGTTATACCATTTGAAAGTTATAGTTATTTTTCAATCAGTCTATCAAAAAGGACAAAAAAGATAATAAGTAGGTGTATGTTTGACCACCTTAAACACAATCAAATGATAATATTTTTTTAAAAAATTCTATATATAAGTAGTAGACTCATGTCCGGATGTGTCACATGTTTTTGTGTAATTTTTTTACAAGTAAATAATTAATTATGATTTTTCTTCTAAAACTTTTTTCCAAAATATGAAAGCTCTCATGTTTGACCACCTTAACTTAGTCTATAATTCATCAAATTGATTGTTTATTCTTTTTTTATTATGGTAGGTGAAGAATATAATGTTATATATGTTGGATATTTAAAAATAAATTATACCATTTGAAAGTTATAGTTGTTTTTAAATTTGTATACCAATCAAGACTTCTTTTCACATCACCACTTTTTGGCATACCATGATCCTACACATACCTAATGGATGCTTTAATTACTTATCCTAGTTCACTTGGATTCTTGCTTCTTAGATGATTGTTGTGATGCTTCCACTTAGAGAAAATGAGACGAGAAAGATTTCTTATATACCAATGTAGGGAAAAATATTCTAGAGAGGCCTACATAGGAGAATTAAATTCAAATTAGACCTATACCCCTAGAAGAGGACCTATATTAAATATAATTTAAGAGTCATCACTTTGGAACCCAAAATAGCCAACCTGGAAGTGGGAAAATGAACTTTTGAATGCCCCCCGATAGTCAAAAAACTTTTCAATGGAAAGAGGGACCTGGGTCAACGTTGAGGTTGACCTTGATCTAGGTTAGGGTCATGGTTGACCCTAACCTAGGTAAAGGTCAAGGTTTACCTTGATCTAGGGAGTAAAAACCCCTGGAAAGTGTGCCATGTGGGATAAATGGTGTCTAGAGAGGCCCAATCAGGGTCCTAAATAGGCACAAAAGATGAGGAGGGTGTATAAATGAGAGGAAATCATGATGATGTTCTAAAACTCCCCCTAAGGAGGGATAAACATTCTCAACATGGAATTTCTTCCATTTTAAGATGATACACTTTGATGTATCCATCTTCAAATCTCCCTTCAACTCCAAAAATCCCAGATCAAAAATTTCATGCTTCATAAACTGACATTCTCCAAATTTATGGTTAATTGTTCTACATGCAACTTTTTTAGTACAATTTATAAAATCTTAAGATGACCATATTTCATTTTACTAAAAATTAATATATCATTTAAGTAATCAACTACAAATTTACCAATAAAATATTTGAATACTTCATTCACGTGTCTCATGAATGTGCTAGAAGCATTGTTGAGTCCAAATGGCATGACAAGAACGTTATAGAATTTTAGCGGTTATGAATTTTTTATTTCAACCTTCTCCCTCCTTGATTTGTATTTGATTATAGTAACTTTTAATATCTATCTTAGTGAAGTACTATGCATCCCCTAAATAATCCATAAGGTCCTCAATTCTGGGTATAGGGAATTTATACCTAATATTAATCCTATTGATGGCTATGAAGTTTATCCATAATCTTCATGTTCCTCCTTTCATGGGTGCTAACACAGTTGGAACTACACATGGGCTAATGCTTTTCTTTATCAATCCACTTTCAAGAATCTCTTGAACTTGTTTGGCCGCTTCTTTTTTCTACTTGGGAATCATCTTGTAAGAATCTTTGTTAGGAAATAAAACCCCTAGAATGAGATCTATTTGATGACTTATTTCCCTTTGTGGAGGCAAAGTAGCAGGGGTTCCATCACTTATAATGTTCTTGAACTGATCTAACAAGGTTTATACATCAGTCAGAATGTCCATTGTGTT
Source organism: Thuja plicata (assembly GCA_018584345.1). Lineage (NCBI taxonomy): Eukaryota > Viridiplantae > Streptophyta > Pinopsida > Cupressales > Cupressaceae > Thuja > Thuja plicata. The sequence goes on from MU225442.1 coordinate 2,088,970, forward strand.
ATCTTTCTATCTCTCTTTTGGTTGTATAATCACTACAAACCCAACTCCTTCTCCTTCCTTCAGAGTGTCCAAGAACTATTTTTCACCACCTAGTAAGACATTATGACCTCTAGACTTATATTCTCCCCTATCTCATATGGACTGTATCTTATAAAAGAATCCATCATTTTGGAAGGAGTATGAGTTCTTCTTTGCATGATGGACTGTGTGTCTATCATATAAATCCATGGCCTACCTTATACTATGTGTCATGCATCCATTGGAAATATGTCACATAATATCTTGTCTTTATATCCTCTTATGGTAAACTCCACCCAAGTTTTCTCATTCACCAAAACATGCTACCCTTTATTTAGACAAGTAACCCTATATTTATTAACAATAGGGATTATTTTCAATTTTAACTTTCTTACTACCTCTTCTAATACTATGTTATTTGTGGACCCTGAATCCAACACAACCTTGCACAATTTTTTGATCACCTTGTAATTTATCCTAAAAAAGGATCTCCTTTGTCTTGGATCCTTCTTCATAGGTTCCTTTATCAAGACCCTTGTGATCATGAGATTATATCAAACACATGAGTCTAAAATCAACTAGTGCGACTTTACACTTGTAGTGTCCTCTTGCACATAATTTATCATGATATCTACTCATTCAAGTGAAGAAGACTTCTCAAGGAATCTATATGCAATGTTCCCAGTTTGATGGCAATTGTAACATTTCACCGTGGATAGTAGGATCCCCTCCTTGATCCTCTAGACCTACCATTTTTTCTATTACTAGATCCCCTTCCTCTATAGATGCCTCTTCTATTGGAATCCCAACTTTTATTTGCCAAAATGGATTCCCCTTGGGATCTTTTGTATGCACATCTTCCAATAAAACCTCCTTTATGACCTTCTCTATGTTACGATTGAGTAATACTGAGAGGGGGGGATGAATCAGTATTACAACAATTTAAATTAAACTTACAACAATTCCAAATAAACCATAATCTTACTAAAATGAAAGGAACATAAACAAATAACACATAACACCATTATTTGTTTATTGAGGAAACCCTGGCCAAGCGAAAACCCCAGATGGGATGGTACCCACAAGCATGCAATAAAGTATAATGTCCATGTGAGGAGAACTAGCCCTCTTAGGAGCTGAATATTACATATTACATTTCCTTGTTAAAGGAATAACAACCTAGTTAAAGGTATACAACACCCTGTTAAGGGCCCACTGAGCTTACAATTCCTACAACAAATTTTTTTGTTACAAAGTGTTTATAGTAATGAACAAAACAAGCATCTTCAATGCTTAGATAGTTCCACTCATAGATATTTAATGATCTCTATCAACCTCTTCTCTCGCATCTTCCATTCACATACATACATATCCTTCCTTGCATCCTATCATCATATCTTTTCTTTACAAAAAGTCTTCATATATATATATATATATATATATATATTTCATCATCAAGTCTACTCTCCTAATTATTATCACATAGTTGGCCCTCAATACAAAATAGAAATAATAATGTAAATGAAAAATAAAAATTTGGTGCTCTTACATAAGCAAAATATAGGTTATCCAAAATCAAAATCCAACCTATCTTTCCAGGAGTCCATGACATACTCCTTAAATCATCGCTACTTGTTCAATTGCTATGTTACATTGTTCTGTTGTTTGCGCATGTCTTCAAATCTCTCTAACTCTTTGTAATAATTACCAAAACCAAATCAATTTTAGGTGGAGGGCATACATAATCCATAGTATCTTCCTCTAAGCTCTCTATTCATAAAACATCGTACTCAATCTTCTCTATCCAAAACAATATTATTATACTCTATATTTCTACTTCTGTACTTACTCATTTTTAAGACTATATCTCCAAAACTTAACTTCATTCGAAGTGATCAATATATCAAATATGTTTCCATAAATGACAAGCTATAAGTGTCTCATACCATACCGGAAACATCAGTTTCCAACAATCTCTCTCTTTGACATTGATGACAACACTTAGCGAAAAATGACTAAGTGTCCCAAGTCACTATTTTTTTCTTTTTCTCTTTACACACACACACACACACACACACACGTGTGTGTGTGTGTGTGTATGTGAGTGTGTGTGTGTGTGTGTGTGTGTGTGTGTGTGTGTGTGTGGCACACACACGACGCTATGTGGCATCAATGTGACAGATGTATTTTGGCTGAACCTGGTCCGACCGAAACATGGTTGGGCTGAAACCCTTAAAATTATATATAGGCCTAAATATAATTTTAAAGGCTCATTTGCACTAAGCACCTTTCGAGAATTGCGGAGTGGAATAGGGGCACTTCAACCGAAAATAGGTTAGTTTTTTTTTTATTTTTTTTTAAAAATGTTTTTATGTTTTCTTTAGTTAAATTAATGTAGTTGCACTATTATTTGATGTTTTTTTGTTTTAATTTTGTTATTTTTTAATTTTAGAAAATATACAATATTTTTTTATGTAGATTTAATGTTTTTTCAATTAAGATTATATGTTATCTACTTAGTTAATTTATTTAGTTTTATTACAAATGTTTCAAAACAAAAGGAAAATATTAGAAAACAGTAGGAAAATGTTATAAAATAGTAGGAATGTGTTATAAAACATTACAAAAATGTTACATTAGGAAAAGTTTATTTAGTTAATTAGTTTATTTTTATTACATATGTTTTAAAACATTAGGAAAATATTACAATACATAAAACCAACATGAAACTAAAACATAAATCAACATAAACTCTAACAAATTAATCCTAACATAAAACTGAAACATAAATCAACTTAAAAACTCTAACATTAACCCTAACATGAAACCTTACCCATATTGAACCCTAACGTAAACCCTAAGAAAACCTTAGCAAAATGTTACAAAAAATTAGAAAAATGAACTGTACAAGACATTAGAATTATGTAACATTCATGTATTAAACATAACATTATACCCTAATATGTGAAATAGTAATATGAAACCAACATCATGAACCCTAACATGAAATTGAAACATGAATTTTAACATAAACTTTAACATGAACCCTAACATGAAACAATGACCATATTGATCCCTAACTGAAACCTAATATGAAATTGAAACATAAATCAACATAAACCTTGACGTGCTAAATTAAATTTTTCTTTCGAACATACATGTATTCATGTGTTTTTTTTTAATCTATTTTATCTATCACGTGACATGGCATTAGCTAGAAACTAAGATGAAACTGGAACATGTTAACCAACATAAATCCTAACACTAAATAAACATATATGAACCCTCACCATGTAAAACTAATTTAAAAGTTAACCAACATAAACCCTAACACTAAACAAACATATATGAACCTTGACCATAAACATAAACCCTAACATGTTCAACCAACAGATGAAACTTGAATTTCAACTAGAATATGATAGAAACCAAAATGAATGGGCTAACCACAAACAAATTAATCCTTAACCTAATTTATAAATACACCAAGTTTATCCCTAAACCTAAACTTGAAACATTATTTTACATTCAACTAGGCTGTTTGTAAACGTATAGACAAAATTGATCCATAACTCAAAACCTCTTTTCATTAGAAAATATATGCAAATGTATGTATATATATGATTTTAAATCACTTTTCTTTCAAATGTATATGCAGTCAAGTGTTTTCTAGTTTATTTATTTGTAACATGTGTTTAAAAATATATAATTAAATTAGAATTGGACCATGTACATGTGCAGCTTGATCTAAACATATATTCTTCTTTATACTATCGAGCATATACATCTATTTTTTCTATCACATGGCATCAGATAGAGGGACATCGGCTGTAGATTTTGGAGATGCCAGTGTACCTGGGGGTCGTAGTTCTCGCTCTTCTCATAGATGGATTGATTCTAGAGAGGGAAAGGAGGATTTATTTTCTAGTACCATAGCTTGATTAAGATGAGCTATTGAGGTTCTTGATCAGGGTATCCATTCATCCACCACCCTCCCTAATAGGGATAGGTTGAAGGTCATTAGAGATGACCTAGTTCATATGATTGACATAGTTCAATCATAAATCACTTATGATAATATATCTATTGATACATTCTATACTTCTCTCTCCCAGACCGTTGCTGGTGTTGTGAAGTATAGACAAATTGATTCAGAGGTCTCCACCACTATGGTAAAGACCATGTTTCCTTTTTACCGAGACAAAGTGCAAGTCAAAGGCTATATGGCTACGCAGTGTGAGGATGAACTTGTTGGACCATTTATATATCCTCAATGGTTGGATGCTCATCATAGGTGGCCCTACAAGGATGAGCTTCCACTATATTTCTACAAACAATTATTTGCAGAATTTCATTTTCATCATGATGTTGATTACACAAATTTTCCTGATTATGATGGGCAGGCGATGGGGAGATTAACAAATACATAAAAATTTAAATAAATATATATTTAAGCATACACATATTTAAGTAATATAATAAATTAACCATCAAAAGATACATTATAAAATAATACACAATATACCAAGCATGTATAGTTCTATAGAGTTTAAATTGTAGAGTTCAATAACATATATCCAATAAGTAAGAGTTCAAACTGTAGAGTTAAAATATGAAAGTATGAGAGCTACAAAAAGAATTTTATCCTAAAGCTCCTGATACATATAGTCTGGATCCTCTCTAGGTTTTATTATCTCCAAAAAAAATTCATGTTCTTCAATAGGAAACCTCCACTTTTGATTGCCACGTCCTCTTTTTTGCAATGTCTCAAATTGCAACTTTGTTTCTATAACCAAGTGACTAAAATGTAGAACTTTTTTACTAGACATATATTCAATAAATTGAACACCCTGTCTATCTATCTTTACTTGCTAATAATATTTTCCTTCAATAACAACTAAACTAGTCAGATATGACTATCCATCACCATCTAGACTTTCTTCTGGCAATTTCTATTTTACTTTCCTACATCTTAGTAGATAATAATCTACACTTTTAGCATTTTCAGGATCTGCAACCATAGCAAAAATATCACCTAGATACAAATATAGATTAGATATTAAATTCAAATCAAAAGTACAACAGATTAAATTTAAATAAAAGATCATGTACATGTGCATGCACCTATAACAACCAAATAAGAAACATGCTCATAATCAGATAAATATATAGGATCATGAATGTTTATGTCAATGGTGTCATCTTCATTAGGAGGCATTCTGATTAACTCCTTCATATCCCATTGTGAAACATAGCCATTTGCAATATTCTGGCATTGACTCATTGGATTGTCCTTAATGTAGTCAACACAGAAACATGATTTTTCTCTTACTTGAATCAATAGAGGCTTGTGTTGTCTGGTACTCGTCAATTGATGTAAACTTCTAATACCAACAATCCTTTGATAATTGTAAGGATTAGATCAGTATATATTTGTTACATATATGAAATGAAAGTTGTACATATTTAAATCAACAATTATGATAACATAGATGAACATGAAATTAAATTTTAATTTAGATTTTTCCTACCAACTATAAATTACCTTTTACTTCCCAAAAATAAAGTTTGTTGTATTCAGTGTCCCAAATAGAAAAATGATTTTTACACCATTCAACAATTTTATTTGAATTCTCTATCATGTTACCTGTAAATTTCTAAACTATCAGTTTAAAGTTCAAATACATCTAAGTTTAAAATATACTATTTGCAATATATATATATATAACTACTATTCAAACCATTTGTACCCAGAAGTTCATGTTGGGGAAGTGTACACTTCACACATGCTCCTGCTCCATCATGCTCTCATTTTCCATGTCCACTTTCAAAGAATTTCCATAGAAACTTAACATTGCGTCTAGCATGTTTCATAGCTAGCCAATTAAAGGCTTTTGCAAATTTAAATTGTTCCACAAGATTAAGTTGTTACATATGCAAGATTATGATCACATAATAATTTAACAAGTAATCAACGAGAATTGGAAAATGAATTGAAGTGCATACACTTACCTGCACAACCATCAGACCAAATCAAGTGTTGTGAAGATTTTATCCAATGATACGCAATATCTTCAAAATACATTGCAAAACAATGAGCCACATAGCTCCTATCATGGACCTTATCATAGCTGATATAGAAATGAACCTCCTTGATGATAATACATTCATTTAGATTGGTACTTTCTACCTCATCCAAATCAAATTATTTGTGTCTATATGTCACTTGCACAAATATTACAACTTGGTCAGAATGATAATATTGAGCTTGAAGCTTTGATTGAGGGGAGAATGTATAGTTCTTAGAAAAATCTACAACTGAAACAATACAACCAGGTGGAAAACAATTTTTTTCAATCACAAAACTCTTTAGCTTGCCATCTTGAACCATGAAAATTATAGATATGTGGATAAATGATAGTAGAGAACCTGATCATAATCTCAAGGTAGGGCAATTCACTCTCCTTCAATACATTTTTTTTTTATTCATCTCCACTCTTAGTTCGATATGTCTCATATTCAAATCTCTTCAAAAAAACTGGCATTGCAACATTAATATTCTCAATTTGCAATGGAAATTTATGTAAATCTCCAAAATCACTACATGCACTCTTTATACATTGTACTTTGAACTCATCTGAGTCTTCTGATTTCTCACATAATATAGATGTCACAAATTGTGTCATACTTGCAGGAACGAGCATATCTATATTAAGTATTGCCATAACCTTTTTATATGATTGCAAATATAAATGAAACTCAACATGATTTTGGCAACAAGTTTCACGTACCTTATTTATGTGTACAAAGCAAGGGTGTAACATCTCAAACATTCTTTGACATATTTTCACATCTAAAAATTCTTGTTTGAATGCTTCAAACAATTCTCTTTGTGTTGTATCTATAAAATGTTTTGGATGTGCAATTTTCATACCGGTCTCTTCATCTATCATCAGTATAGTATCCCTTCTATTAGAAGAAATATGAGAATGAGTGGTCCAATATTTAATGACCTATCTTTTTACATCTTCAAAAAAAATTTCTTTTCCAGGAAGTGTACAAATATTAACCAAATTCTTTTAAATATTTTCATCCAACACATTTCTCTTCCTGATATATCTTTTAATAGTTCTTCTAGATACATTAGTAAATCATAAATTTCATGTACTTATTTTCTCTATGTCAACCTCCTACTGGATAAAGTAGTCATCAATTCTCTACGTGCAACCCTTAAATCATCTCCTCGACTTGAGTTGTTAATGTCGTTCAATGCATCTTGCAAATTTTCAACTATTGTTCGATTTACATTGTATCCTAATTTTTTCTTGTTATCAACACCTAACAACTCCAAAACAAAAGTCATTTATTTTTTCCTGAATAACCTAGCAAATAATTGTTCTTTTTGAATCAAAATTTTACTTTAAAAATATTCATCCCAAATCATTTTGCATTGTTTTTTTATTGTTCTTTCAGGTACCAATTTGTTAGATAAAAATTGACTGAAAAAATAATCATCATCCATCTCCATCAAATTGTCCATGTCAAAAGATATATCTCCATCAATTGGTTCCCCTACTTGAATTGGATCTTCATGGACTTTAACAGGTTCATCTTCATTACGTTTTGTATGACCTTTCATTTTTTCATCCCTTGTTCGATCATATTTTATTATTCTGTTTCTTTTATTACCCATTGCACAGTTTGTTCAAATTGAGAGCTTCGATTCACCTACATACACAAACCATATATAATTGATAAAAAAATCAATAATAATATTGATAATTTCATAATTTAATATTGGACAATGCTTTAATTAAAAACACAAATAAATCTCAAAAAACTATACTAAAACTTGCAAATAATACAAACCTCCTTGATAATTTTATTTATTAGTTGCCCTTTAACATCCAAAAATATGTTTTTAAAACAATTAAAATAAATGATTTTATTAAAAAAGTCTTTTTTTTAAGTTTGAATAAATGACTTTTGCTTTTAAAATTTAAAAAACAAAAATCTTTTATATATAACAACTTTGAGGGTCATGGTCATCCACGTGACCATGTTTGGTCAGACCTAGTTTCAACCAGACCTATTTCGGCCGGACCCGGTTCGGCCAAAGCTACTTATGTGGCATCTCATGTGGTAGCCAAATAAGCAAAAAAAAAAAAAAAACTTGAAACATGTCATTTCTGGGGCTTATTTCTCCACCAAAACTAAATTGTTCTTAAAATCTAAAAATACCCTTTTGTAGAGCTCCAAGTCTAGATTATGGTTATATAGATTTTATAGTATTTCGATTAAATATAATATATTATAAGTTTAAAAAATTGCAAATAGGTATTTTAACATTGAAGAACATGCTTGTTCCAAAAAAGATAAAAAACAACAATCATGTCAGAATATTTTAAAACTTATATTTGACACTAGAGGAGAGAGTCATCTTAAAGAATATATAATTTTTTTTTATTTGGTGTACATTTGCTGGGGAAAATTAGGTGGGAGACAAAAATTGTTAATTTCAGGTAACGCCGACTTCGAATTGTTATAACAGACAAAATATATACCGAAAACCATTCTTTTTTTTTTCTGCACTAGATGTACATGTCATCTTAAACATTCTGAAATTAGAGAAAAAAAAGATTATTTACATATATTTTGTTGGTGGGAACTAGACCCTCAATTTTCAGCATTTTTCAACAATTAAAAAATGGACTTCAAAATTTACAAAACTATGTCAATTTTTATTCAAAAAAAATTTAAAAAATTATAGGCATAAACTACATCCAATTTTACACATTTCACTAGTTGACATCATTTTCAAATTCTAAACACAAATACTAGTTTTATGTCATTGAAGTTTAACTACTTTGCATGTCCTGCTCCTCTTCCTTTGTAAAAGTGTGACACAGGTTTGCACTTTTATATATATATATACTTCTTTTCTCCCCCTTTGACAACAATGACAAAGGTGCATAAAACATTTACAAAAATGTAGAATTGGTGCTTGCTCACTAGTTTTAGAATATCTTGAAAGGAATCTTCCAAGGTCTTCACTTCTACACTCCATGATTCTACCAATAACTGACTAACATGAATTAGTCTATTAAATGCATAAGATGATGTCTCAACTCTCTTTAACTCTATGGGCATAGACTTAGTCAATGATTCTGTAGTCTTCTCCATGTCAAATAGATGACCTTGAAGAGATGATAGCTTAGGAGTGATTAGGCTCTTCAAAAAACCAAATCTTGTCATCACTTTCCCTTTCTAAATATCCAAGATATTCAACTTGTCAAGAATCCTTGTAACCTCTCTATCCATCTAAATTATAGATTGTGAGGAGGTCTCACAACTGTGCATAATGTTGTTCAGAATTTCCCTCTCCTTTGCAATAACATCTTAAATATTGTGAATGTGTATTATATGGTTCATGTAGAAGATGAATAGTATTCTTCCATGTTTAACACAACTTTGGTCCTATGATTTATCTTCTCTTAGAATGCCCAAGTCCAATGAAATAGACTGTAAAGTGACTATCAGAATCATCAAGTGTCAAACTCAGATTCTCTGCTTCATCCTTTCCTTGAAAAATAATAGGTATTGGGAGTAGTTTGTTTACAGTATTGACTGCTCGAGTAATTTCTTTAGTCTTCTTATCTCCTTTCTGCTCAGATATTTCTTCTTCTTTTTTGAATGTGATGAAAGATAATCTCATCAATTCATCTTCATCCATACTATCAACATCAGTGCTCAAGGTTTTATCCTTACTTTCCAACAATAGAGTAGTAGATGTGTCATGTTCATGTTTTACTTAAACTCTTGCCTCTTCATCTTTCGTTGCATCAGACTCATTTCTTTGTTTAGATTCAAATTTATGACCTTCCTCTTTCTTTTCTTCCTCTTTATTTTCTTCCTCTTCATCTACTAGTGAGTTGTCAATATTTCCTGCAAATGGGTCCTTCTCATCAAGTGAAGTGTCAAGGGTCATAGGAACACCAGAAACATAGAAATTTGGTTGCATGGTATCTTCGCTCCTCTCAATACTTACTTCGGGTACCTTAGAACATTCACCAATTCTTATAGGTGTGGGAATAGTATGTTTAGGAGGTGAAGTATTCTTAGGAATATCACTCATAAGTATCTGATCTAATGCCTTTTGATTTTCCTCTAAGAATTCCTCATATTTTCTGCACATAATTTTAACTAATCTTTCTTTTGTTTTCAACAAGGTTTTGAGTCCTCCCAAGATTATTTATCTCTCATGTACAAAAATTACTAGAAAAATGTCATCAATAGCTGGGTTCCTAATAGCCTCATCTTCAATAAGTGAAAACTATTTTCTTATCTCCAGTTTACCATATAGATCCTCAGGTATACTTCCCTATATTGCTAGTAGATTGTTCTTGAAAACAAGTAAGTGACTTACTACTATGTCTTCAATCATTAGTTTATGAGACTCCTCATACCTATCATAGTATTTGTCCACTAAAAATAGCTTTCATTTCTTAATATCTCTCTTTTCAAACATCTTCAAATCAAGCTTCCATACATGTATGCCACTTGTGGTCTCTTTTTCATCTTTCTTCTCTTATCCTTAAGTCCTCTATTCCTTAGGAGGTGAATCTAATTTAGTGGATCTTTTGTTTCTCTGAGATACAAGCTTTACTATCTCTTCCTTTGATGTCTTCTATGGTGATGAAGGGGTGGTTACATCAATTACTCTAGAAGGTGGACTAGCTACCTTTTCAATCTCTAAAGGTGGAAAGGCTATAGTAGCAATACTTTCCAACATAGAAGATCTAATATTTTAATAATGCTTAGGTCATGTATGTTAATCTCTAAGATCTATTGATGATTAGTGCCAAACACTTAGTCATTTCATTAGGCAATTTTAGTTGGCTATCACTGTGGCCGAGCTAAAACTATGCAAGGCCGAGCAACATTGCCGAGCAGTTTTTAGTTTTCCTATTTAAATTGCTGAACCGAGTTACATTGTCGAGCTGAGTAGAGACAAAGATGTTAAGTGCCAAGAAAAAAAATAGTCAAGTGTCGAGCAGAATATTTTTTGTATACTTGTCAGGAATGATACAAACTTCAAGGATAAGTGATTTGACCGACTTGTATAAGCTTTTTTGGGCCAACTAATGTATGCATTTAATATTCTCATACGGAGTTAGTTATGCATTTAATTGTTTTATCATATGCATGAATCATTGTAAGTATTAATTGTAATACCATCATGGTATGGGTATTGTCCATCTTGATCATTGATCATTGATCTAGATCTCACTGGCAGATCTGTATAAAAATATTAGATTGCTTTGAAACCATATTTTGTATGTGCAAGTAGGAGAAGAGTAATTGTTGAAGTTACTGCATTTTGAAGTGAAATGCACAGAGGGTTATTTTTTTCAGAAGCAGAGTAAAGACATATCAGATTATAGGATCATAAGAGATACTGAAAGGAGGAGATCCATCATCAGCATTAGAGTGCATATCAAAGGATCGATACTTGAGACTTTTTAATCATTGTATCAGGTGAAAATATCTTAACAGAGTGGTTTTAGCAGGCCTTTATTTATCTCTTAATAGAGTGCTTACTTCATTGTAAGTTTAAATCCTTTAACAAGGTAGATTGTAATGATCTGGAGCTTTTAACAAAGTAGACCTCTAACAGGGTAGATTACATTTTGTAATCAAACATTGTAACCTTAACAGGTACACTTTATTACTATAGTAGTGGAGACTTTTGTGGGTGTCATCCCTACCCCAGTTTTACCTATTTGTGTTTCTGGGTTACAAAGTTATTGTGTTATGTGTTATTTATTTCATGGTGTGGATACTATCTGCGATTGCAATAGATTCATTTATGTATTAATTTGCATCAGCTTGTTTTAAGTGTTTAATTTTGAAGATCTAATTCACCCCCCCTCTCAGTATCTTGCTTTCCCATTATTGTATTTCCAACAATTGGTATAAGAGCCAAATTCTCTAAAAGGTTATAATCATCTTGAGAATATAGATCTTGAAATGGAGATCAACAAGATGGGTAGAGTCATTGAGAATCAAGAGATTGATGTTCAACTAGCACTCCAACAGCTTGAGTCTACAAGACAAGAACTAAAGAAGTCCTTGGCTGCAAGGAAAGATCTAGCAAAATAGATGAATGACACTCATTATCAGGAAGAGGACACCACAAATCTATTTTAGAATGGAGATTCTATTAAGAGCGATGTAGCAATAGCAGATCTACTAGAAAAGAATAGTGCACTATGTGAAGAAGTCAAAAATCTGAAAAAGGAACAAGAAGCCCAATCAATAAGAATGTGTGAAGTTGTTGAACAGAAAAAGAAAGTTGAAGATGACAAGGATATGGCAGAAGAAGACAAGAGAATGCTGACTACCAGACTTAATGAAAGAACACATGATGTGCAAACCATGACAGTCAATCAACAAGAAAGACTTGGAGATTGTTAATCTTAGATCTGAGAACAATCAATTGAAAGATGAATTGAGATTTGAGAAAGAAATCAATAATAGAGTAAATGACCCAAGAGCAGCTATGAACTACTTTGAAAAACTAGTGGAAGCATCAAGAAGACCTAAAGATTCTTCTAGATTAGGTCACACTGAACAACATACAACCACTAAAGATGGAGAATCATCTAAGACAGGTGAAAGAAAGAATGAAAATCCGAGAAACAAGAAACCTATTTGTCACCACTGTGGAAAACCAAGTCATACAACAAACATATGCCAAAGTAAGAATGGTAAGTCCAATCCTAAAAATAACTTTAATGGTTATTGCTTTAACTGTAATAAGTTTGGACATCAAGCATGTGAATGTAAGGCAAAGGTAAGAAAAACACCTAGACTCAATGGTAATTGCTATAACTGTCACAAATATGGTCATAGAGCACAAGATTGCAAATCCAAAGGTAAAAAGCAATGGACATCAAAGGTAAAAGAGAAATCACCAAGAAAAGGCAATACTCACAATTGGGATTACAATACATGGCATAGTTATCATTACTATGGTGAGTATGGACATGTTCCAAAAAATTGCATAAGGACACATTTCAGAGGTAAGTTCAAAATTTGGATGAATGGAAGCTTAGATTGTCACAGTTGTCTGAAAATTGGTCATACAAGGAAAGATTGCAAGACTAGAGTACCAGCTCCTAGTGTTGAGCAAATTTGTTGAGAAAATTAGGGAACAAATGAACAAGACATGGGTTAAGAATTATGAACCATGCAGCAGTGAAGAAAATGAAGCTGAGGTCACCCAATTAAATGGATCAGGTGATGACATCATCTCCAACTAAGAGAAAGAGGTATGTAAGGAACTGTATTTAAAAATTCTTATCTTACATCAGTTCCTAACATGAAATGTACAAAAAGTCCATTTTTGCATATGTTAAGATGCACCAGGACATATTTGAAGACAAAATGCTGAGATGAGAAAATTGTACTATAGGTGTTGAGCATCTATCATGGACACTAAAGCCAAATTCTTTAGTGAGTGTCAAATTTTGTTGGCTGAGTAAAATTCTATGAAGGCCGAGTGTAGTGAGCCAAGTGGGATGAAAGTTGTGTTAAGGCCGAGGATAGCTGGCTTGCACTAACTTAATGGGAAAAACATTTAATGCTCACCTTCTCTTACCCTTTCATAGCTTAAAAAGGATGAATAGTTGATACTTCATTTTTACCTTGCGATTTTACTATTTACGGAGTGATTTAAGCTATTTATAGAATTGATTTTAACAAAGCTAGGAATGAAGATTTCATCAGTGTGTCATCGAAAATCTTAAAGAGAATAGTGAATAGAGAATAGTGTGAAGCATCACTTGCCGAGGTATTCTATTTTCCATCTCTCAAACCCTAAATTTTAGAATTATGGCTGCAAGTTCTTCCACACCAGCTAAGAGTATGGAGGCAGAACAAGAACAAATTTAGTTGATTTGGAGTGGTGAATGTGAACCTCTCAACTTTCAAGCCATCCCTAAAAGTGTGATACAAAATGATTTAATGGGATACCTATCATCCATTCCTCCCAAGGTACTTATGGTTCTTGATGTTTGATCATGTTATATGGTTAAGATTGGAGAAGTAGGTGATAATGAATTAAGGAAATCCTACAACAAACTATGTGAAAATGGAATTTTGAAGGCAGAATTCAAACACTTAGCCAAAAAAGGGTTAACTCTTGCCCTAGATTTTCCCCAAGGTTTCAAAGATGAATGGATCAAGGTTATCCTTAGCTGATTTCATGACATGAGCATGTGGCTAGACAATGGACCAGTCAAGATCACCAAAATCATGATTCATCAAGTGACTAGATATCTTGTAGTAAATGGTAAGAAGACCATGAGGGATAAAAGCAAAGAGGAAATTACATTCAACACTAGAGCAGTATGGAATAACAGAGGTATGACTATCTCTACAATTATTGACCTAGAAATTGATTTTGGATTAAGGGTATTTGCACACAAGTTCTATCAGTCTAGTAGATTGGATAGTGTTCCCTACATAGCAGTTGATCAGGCATGGAAAATTGTGAAGAAGAATTACACATATGATCTTGCCGAGCTACAATAGACATATTTAGCCAAGAACCTTGCATCAATCAGAAAGGCTAAGAGCTCATCATGTAAGTTTGGTTCTTTACTAGTTTTTATATTCTTCTACATTCAAGATACATTTCCTACTCTAGGAAATATTGTTTGGAAAAAGGATAGGCCCATTATAGTTCAAATCATTGAATGTATAGAGAAATTAGGGATCAATTTCAATAGCATAATGGGGAGCTATTTATTATAATTCAAGAAGAGAATGAGATTAAGGACTAGGATTCCTAAGTCACTAGTGGAGAAGCATTATGAGGAAATATGTTTTCTAGTTGATACAGATAACACTTATATCAAGGTAGTGACTCCTAGAGTAACATGTTTAGAGCCATTTCCATATGAGATTAATGTTGATGAAGCATCAACCCCCATCACTGCACTCTTAGCCGAGGCAATTGACACCACAAGAGAGAGATTTGGAAACTTTAATGAAGCTAAGGCTAAGATCTCTAGAAGTTTGAATGAAGGAACTATGGAGAGAAAAAGAAAGAAGATAGTGAAAAATCTAAAGAAAATGGTTGGCTTGGGTAGTGATGAAGAACCTGAGGATGCACCTCTAGATCTGACCACTATACAAGGTGAGGATATTTCTACTGAGGAGGAAGTCAGTGCATCAGAAGAAGTTACAAAGAAGGCCTAAGAAGCCATCAATTGTCATAGTAACCAAGCCTAGCCAAGAAAAACCCAAAGTTACACCTCCTGAAGCTAATTTTCCAAGGACAAGAGAATCTACTTTCACTTCCCCAGTAGAAGTGCAAACAAAAGTATATGGTAAGAGAAAAGTTGTAGAGAGTAGTTCTGGTAAGGAAGCAAAGGTTTCTCCTAAGGCTAAGCCGAGTGAGCCAGCAAAGAGACCAAGAAGGAAATTAAATTTGAGACCAAATAGTGATGAGGATTTGACAAAAACTAATGAACCCACAAACATACCTAAACCTCAATTCAAGAAATATACAAGAATTGATGAGGTATGTGATACTTTAAGGAATTCAACAGGGTTAGCAACATTTTAGTTCATCAAATATGACAAGTTGAAAATAGCAGATAGGCACAAAGTTTAGGAAGCACTCTTGGACATGATGAGTACCTTCAAATTGACTCCTATAGAGATAGGAAATCATGTTCCTGATGAACTATATGAATTTCTGTCAAGCAAATGGGAATTTTCACTTGCCACTGAAAGACAGATCAGGGAAGGAACCCTAGCCAAAATAATACCTGACTTAACCTCTAAACAAAGAGTCAAATTTATTAAGGAGTACAAGAATAGGTTTGTGCCAAAACTCAGAGGCTATGTTGTTCTGAAGAATGACATAGAAGGTTTAGTACAGTAGAGTACAAGGATTTGGAAAGAGATTTTTGGACTAATCGTTCAAAAAGACAAGAAATCTGCTGAAGGGACATCCAAGCCTAAGGCACAAGAAGTTGAAGAAAAGACTACCCCTGAACCACAGATAATTAAAGATCAAAATGAAGAAGAAAAGGACATGACCAAAGATGCATTAGATGCAACAAACTCTATTGATCTTACTACAGATAGTTGTTTGGATTATATAGTTGATGATCCAAGCAATTTGAATGTCAAGGAACAACAGATGTCAAGTGAAAAAGACACTGACTCACCTATTAAGGTAACTAAAATAGAAGAAGGGAAGACCACAATGTCTAAGAAAATAATTGGAGTTATTTTTTATTAGAAAGGTGAAGAGAAACAACAAGTAAATGAACAAGAGGTAACTTCACAAGATCCACCTATTTTAGAAGTTGTGAAGACAATTTTAGATAGTGGAGTAGTAACAACATATGTTATTGATAAGCCTAAGGAAGAAGAGGCAACACAAGTGTTGGTTGAGCTACCACACTCTACATCATCCACTCCCATAGGTCCTAAAACCAGTGGTATGCTGAAGCCATAGACTATATTGATAGAATTGAAGGAGGCATTAGATGTTGACACTGTCAAAGGGAAAGATATTATGTTTCTGAGCATAAGTTCTCCAAAAATGAAAAAGAAGAAGATCTTGAATAAGAATTCACATATTTTAGATGTAACAATAGATGAAGTCATTGTGATTCCACAATGGGATCCCAATGAGTTATCTTTTGAAAAAATTGGGACTCTTCAAGAGTTACTTAAGAGGAAGAAGAGATAGGAAAAATTGAAGATAGAAAAAAAAGCAAAAGCAGGTGTTGCATGACATCAAAGACACATTTGTAAAGGATTTTTACTTAGAGGATGAAATGTCTCAAGCTCCAATCATAGATAAACTAATCACCATTGTACAGAAAGTAAGAGATGAGGACATAGACAGCAATGAGAAGCTTCTACAATGGTCCTAGAGAAGATTTGAGAGCAAAGTTCTAGAGAAGATCTCAGAAAAAATAGTAACAAAATAGGTTGAACTTTTTTTTCTTGTAGAGACCTTAGAGAAAGTTACAGCTAATATTTATTCTTTGTATAAGAAATTATTGTTGGAAAGTGACAATGCAAGCAATTGTTATTTTGTCATTGATTTCAAACCTTAATTGGTGAGACTATTTCTATCTGTTTGAGTACCATATCTATTATTGATGAAGAAGATTTAACAAGAATACCAAGTGAATGGTTGAATTAAGGCAAGTCAAAGGGTACCTGATCAGTTGGCACTCTGTCAAAGTAATTAATTGTTTATCTTTCAAAGATAGTTTTTATGGTTGTTTTGTGCTGAGCAAAGTTTGGCTTGTGCTAAGTAAAGTTGCTTATGATGAGAAAAGTTTCTTGTGCCGAGTAAATTTGCTTGTGACGAGTAAAAAGTTTCTCAATTCCAAGCACCATTGAAATTACTGAGTGAAAACAGTAATGAAGGCCGACTTACAGAAGTTTTATTATTGATGAGATTTGAGATCTCTGGCTGACTTAGTTGATTTTATTGGGATATGTAATGTTAATTAAAGATTGATCCACATCATTTAATGTATGGGTAACTATAATTAATGCGTAGTTTCAAGATTTAATTAGAGACTACTTTGGAGAAGTAAATGTAATGCAAAGATGGGATGATTCATTGGATCTGACCTAACTTAAGATCTACGATCTTGTTTAAGCAGCAAAATACTTATCTGACCTAGACAGAGAGGTATATGATAACCTCATGGGTTAGTCATTGAGTGTGGAATTGTGCAAGTGTGTGTGAGTGTATGTGTATGCAAGAAGTTTTGCATAGTTGATTTACTATTTAGCATGATCTAGCGGAGAAGGAAAAAGGTAGAGACAAAAAGTGGCATGTGTTATTGCTTGATGAATTTTCAAGCAGATCAGAAGGTTGAAATGACAATGCAGACTATCTAGTAAGTTAACATCAGAGCTATAATTGGATCTAAATTGCAAACTAAGTTGTATGTATGAGATCACAAACTGGTGGTTACTTTCTTACCATTGTATCAGTTAAATCCTTTAACAAGGTTGACTTAACAATCATTTGTATAAATCCTCTAACAAGGCGACATTTAGATTGGAATGTTCTAAGTCCTCTAACCAGGCCACGCTTGACAAGGTGATTAAACCCTTTAACTAGGTCACACCTAGCAGTGTGTTATTGTAACCTTTAACAGGGTTGGCTCCTCACAGGGCATCACTTCAGAAGAGTGAAAACTTGGTAGCATGTTACTGGTGGTTTTTCCCATATTGGGTTTCCACATTAAATACTTGTGTCAACTTGTGTGAATTCTTATGGTTTACTTTACTGTTATGTTACTACGAGCTAATTTCAATTGATAGTAAACTGCATGATTAAATTTGTTGATTTATGCTACTGCTGCCGAGTAGATCTGAAGTACAGAAAGTTTTTACTTACTACTGTATAGTCAGAAAATGGAAGCACTTCCATAAGAGACTAGTTTAGCCTTCTGAGTGACTGATTTGGGGTCATGAAAAGTGCCTCTGAATGGGTTCCTGATCTTGACATGGCTTCCCCCCTGACCTGCCTTTCTAACCTCCATTTCCTGACCTAAATTCTGCATTCTAGGTCTCTGACCTGTGATCTTGGGATATGAGGACAGGGTCAACCTCCTAGGATAGGGTCAACCTTATCCCAACCATAGGAAAGGGTCAACCTTTTCCTTTTCCTTTTCCTAGGATAGGGCTGACCTCAACCCTGTCCCAGGGTCCAAATCCTAGGAACTTTTGGTTTCTGGGATGTCAGTCTTCACAAAAAGTTTATTCCCACTTCCTGGTCAGCTGTTTCAAGTTTTGAATTGGTTGATTCCTAAATTATATTTAATATAGGTCCTCTCCTAGGGGTAAAGGCTTAAATGATGATTTAATTATCCTAGGTAGGCCTCCTTAGAAGATTGTGCCCTAGTTTCATATAAAAGGGAGCTTTCTCCTCTCATTTTCTCTAACCATGATCAAGCAATTGAAGTCTTCTAATCAAGCATCAAGAATCCTTATGAAGTGAAGTCCAAGAAAGAAATTAAGCAAGATTTGAAGCAACCATCCATCATTCTCAAGTATCCATTTGCATGAAGGAGATTCATTGGAGGCCATTGAAGGATTCAAGCTAAAAGAGTGCCCTTTTGGTGATCTCTCCATCCATCTTCTTCCAAAGCCCTTGTCAAGTTCAAGAATCCATTCAAGACTTGGTGTTGGAGATCTACAAGGAAGAGATTGAAGAAATCCTTCCATTCTACATTCCATGTTTTGAATCATACTTGTGGATCCACGGATTCAAATCCGCCACAAAGACATTACAAGCAAGGTGAATTTGAGTTTTGATTTTTTATTCTTTATGCAATCTTCAATTACATATATTAAGGTTAATTCCAAAACCATGGTTTGACCAAGGCAAACCCCTTTCCCCCAACAAACAAATATTTTTCTTGTAGGTATAGGTTCGGGACTGTAGATCTGAGGCTAGATCTAGATACCCTTTTTGGATTTCTTTTAGACTGTGTGAATAAGGACACTTTCAGAGTTGAGAAGATTGAGTTGGAAAAAGTGGTACAGGGTCGACCTTTTTCATAAGACAACATCATAATAGAAAAAGAATTTTTGGGTTTTGTCTCTCTCTATGTTCTGGTTCGGTATCAACTGTCAGCATCTCCAGAAATAGTCTATAGATCTCAGAAAATAGCAATCTTTGATCTGCCATTTTGTAATGTTGGTAATTTCTCCTATTCTTTTCAATTAATGTCATTAATCATATTAATCAATCAATTTATAGAATTTAAGATCCCCTTTCTTGGTCTCTTTCCAAATAGTGGATTCATTTGTGTATTAACCCTTTGGGTTTGATCAAAATTGGATCTCCTATTTGTGTATTTGAGGGTGAAAGAAAGGAGCATCTTATCTTCCCTTAATCACAATCACAATTGGAGAGAAAGTCTTGGATTCAAAAGTTATGACAGAATATATATGGGTCTATGTGAAATGTCTAAAAACAACTTTCATTAAAGAGATATTTTAATTTGTTATGATCATGTTCAAGCAATAACAAAGAAGCATTCATTCAAGGAAGGGTGTCTATTTGTATAAAGAAAGTATCAATTATATAGTGTCACCTCTCTTGGATAAATCATGTCATTTCATAATAAGACATGAGAATTTTTTGAAGATATAAGAGTGGGAATTGTACATTGTGGGGGGAGAATAATAACCAATGTAACATTTCCATGCTTAGTGTGGGGAGATAATTCAAATGGGAGATGTCTCTCGTATAATATTATAAGGTGTTTTATGATTTGATGACTTGATTTTGGTAGGCCATTACTCTGAGCTCTTGGTGAATATCATGCGACTTGATATTATATAGGCCAATGCTCTCAATATCGTGATATGATATCTTTGTAAACTTTTGAGTACTTGGTGGACATCATGTTGACTTGATGTTGGTAGGCTATTTCTCTGAGCACTTGGTGAATATTATGCAACTTGATATTCTGCAGGCCAATACTCTCGATATCATGATATGATATCTTTGTAAACTTTTGAGTACTTGGTGGACATCATGTTGACTTGATATTGGTAGGCCATTACTCTGAGCACTTGGTGAATATCATGTGACTTGATATTCTTTAGGCCAATGCTCCGGATATCATGATATGATATCTTTGTAAACTTTTGAGTACTTGGTGGACATCATGTTGACTTGATGTTGGTAGGCCATTACTCTGAGTATTTGGAGAATATCACGCGACTTGATATTCTGTGACAAATACTCCCAATATCATGAAATGATATTTATAAATCTATGAGTTATGGTGAATATCATGAGACTTGATATTCTTGGTCAGACCATATCTTTGATATCATATTGAGGTGATATCTAAAATATTTTTTGAGTTATGGTGAATATCATGAGACTTGATATTCTTGGTCAGAACATATCTCTTGATATCACGATGAGGTGATATCTTCTCTTAAAAGTAATGGATCTTTTGTCAATTATATTTTGATAAATTTTATCTTCCCTAACTAAGAGGGAGTGTTAATGTTTATATCTTCAGTCGTATGATCATTAGAATACATATAATATATGTTGATTAATAATAATATAATATATATGTTATATTATTATTAATCATATGAAATTTAATATTTAATATTAAGTTATTATATTATTATTCTTAATTAATAATTGATTGATGAAACATTATAAGATTGATTAAATTATAATTATTTGGAATAAGTATGTCCTTTCCTATAAATAATAATGAATAGACATGTCCCATGAAGGGACATGTCTCTCCTATCCTCATTCCCAATATAAATGAAAGAGAGATTGTTGAATTTGGAAACCACATAAAACATAGAGTGTTATTACATTTGTAGCTATCCTAAAAACTTAACAAAGATTACATAGAGGCAGGAGTTACTATTGAAAACATTGAAGTGATTATCTACTCAGAAGGAGACTACAGATGATTAGACATAGATGATTATAGTGTGATTACAGACTCAGAGGGAGAAATGTTTTACAGATAAGAATCAGAACGAAGCTAAAGACATTAATGAAGATTTGTTCATATCAAGGAACACAGGTGAATTTTTTGATTGGTTGGTAACAATGCTTGTTAAATTATTATTCTAATATTTTGTGTTGCCATCAATGCCAAAGAGGGAGATTGTTGGAAAGTGACATTGCAAGCAATTTTTATTTTGTCATTGATGTCAAACCTTAATTGGTGAGACTATTGCTGTCTGTTTAACTACCATATCTATTATTGATGAAGAAGATTTAACAAGAAGACCAAATGAATGGTTGAGTTAAGGCAATTCAAAGGGTATCTGATCAGTTGGCACTTTGGCAAAGTAATTAATTGTTTATCTTTCAAAGATAGTTTTTCTTGCTATTTTGTTCTAAGCAAAGTTTGGCTTGTGCTGAGTAAAGTTGCTTATGACGATAAAAGTTGCTTGTGTCGAGTAAATTTGCTTGTGATGAGTAAAAAGTTTCTCAATCCTGAGCACCATTGAAATTGCTGAGTGAAAACAGTAATGAAGGCTGACTTACAGAAGTTTGATTATTAATGAGATTTGAGATCTCTAGCCGACATAGTTGATTTTATTGGGATATGTAATGTTAATTAAAGATTGATCCATGTCATTTAATGTATGGGTAACCATAATTAATGCATGGTTTCAAGATTTAATTAGAGACTACTTTGGAGAAGTAAATGTAA
>MU225442.1:2111317-2132386 GCA_018584345.1 Thuja plicata
TTAATGCATGGTTTCAAGATTTAATTAGAGACTACTTTGGAGAAGTAAATGTAATGCAAAGATGGGATGATCCATTGGATCTGACCTAACCTAAGATCTATGATCTTGTTTAAGTGGAAAAAGATTTTTTTGACCTACATAGAGAGGTATATGATAACCCCAGGGGTTATTCATTGAGTGTGGAAGTGTGCAAGTGTGGGTGAGTGTATGTGTATGCAAGAGGTTTTGCATAGTTGATTTACTATTTAGCATGATCTAGAAAAGAAGGCAAAAGGCAGAGAAAGAAAGTTCCATGTTTGATTGCTTGACAAATTTTCAAGCAGATCAAAAGGTTGAAATGACAATGTAGGCTATCCAATAAGTTAAAATCAGATTTGTAATTGGATCTAAATTGCAAAGTAAGTTGTATGTACCAAATCACAAATTGTTGATTACTTTCTTACCATTGTATTAGTTAAATCCTTTAACAAGGTTGACTTAAAAGTCATTTGTATGGATCCTCTAACAAGGTGACATTCAGATTGGAATTTTCTAAGTCCTCTAACAAGGCCACTCCTGACAGGGTGATTAAATCCTTTAACCAGGTCACACCTAGCAGTGTGTTATTGTAACCTTTAACAGGGTTGGCTCCTCATAGGGCATCACTTCAGAAGAGTGAAAACTTGGTAGCATGTTACTATTGGTTTTTCCCATATTGGGTTTCTAAGTTAAATACTTGTGTCAACTTGTGTGAATGCTTATGGTTTACTTTACTGTTATGTTACTACAAGCTAATTTCAATTGACAGCAAACTACATGATTAAAGTTGTTGATTTATGCTACTACTGCCGAGTAGATCTAAAGTACAAATTTTTTTTACTTACTACATCTAGACTTGAGGATAACTGATTCACCCCTCCCCTCTCAGTTATTCTAAATTCCTTCTAACAATTATGTGATGTTGAATTTTTCACAAAGGATAATTTATAGCTTGTTGAGAAGCTACAGTTAGATTTGAGATCAACTGGTGCTACTTTAGGTAAAGAGACTACATCTAGTTCTTTACATTTTAATAAGTTGATAAGTGCGCAAAGGAGAATAGCCGAGCTTATGGATGAAGATGGTCGCATAAGGGCCAAGTTGATAACTATTTAGACAAGCTTGTTGCCTCACTTGGAGGTAATACAAAAGGAACTCTCAAAAGCTAAGGAGTTATCAAATAGTAGTGCAAATCTATCAACTGTAGAGAGTTTAGTGAGTCTAGCTGCCGAGCTAGAAATAAAACTAGAAGTTATGAAGGTTGCAAAGGAAAGATGGGATACAACATTTGAATCCACCCTGGAGCTTCATAAATAGTTTTTGGATAAGTACCACTTAACCCCACCAGCAATTACTGACAAAAACAAGGGGGAAGTTAGTACTATGGAAGGAGGAAGTTATTAAGGAGTTATGAAAGGATACATCAGTAAAACAAAGGTACACTTGTATATAATTTTTGAACACATTGTAAAATTTTTGTATAAGTATATTCCTAGGAGGAGTACTTAGCGTACTTAGGGAATATTTTGGTGAAATGTACAAAAGTAATGATAAGTGTTTTTGCCACTAATATCAAAGGGGGAGATTATTAATCTCTAAGTTCTATTGATGATTAGTGCCCAACACTTAGTCATTTCATTAGGCAGGTTTAGTTGTCTATCACTGTGGCTGAGCTAAAACTATGAAAGACAGAGCAGTTTTTAGTTGCCTAATTACATTGCCGAGCTGAGTTACATTTCTGAGCCGAGTAGAGACAGAGATGTTAAGTGATGAGAAACAGAACAGTCAAGTGCCGATTGGAACAATTTTTGTATACTTGTCAGGAATGATACAAACTTCAAGGATAAGTGATCCGACCGACTTGTATAAGTTTTTTTGGGTCGACTAATGTATGCATTTAATATTCTCATACAGAGTTAGTTATGCGTTTAATTATTTTATCATATGCATGACTCATTGTAAGTATTAATTGTAATACCATCATGCCATTGGTATTGAATCTTGATCATTGATCTAGATCTCACTGGCAGATCTATACAGATATATTATATTTCTTAGAAACCCTATTTTGTATGTGCAACTAGTAGAAGAGTAATTGTTGAAGTGACTATATTTTGAAGTGAAATGCATAGAGGGTTTTTTTTTTAGAAGTAGAGATCAAGTAGAGAATAACATAGTGAACAACAGAGTAAAGACATATTAGATTATAAGATCAGAATAGATACTGAAAAGAGGAGATCTATCATTAGCATCAGAGTGCATATCGAAGGATCAATACTGGAGACTTTTTAATCATTGTATCAAGTGAAAATCTCTTAACAGAGTAGTTTTAGCAGGCCTTTATTTATCTCTTAACAAAGTGCTTACTTCATTGTAAGTTTAAATCCTTTAACAAGGTAGATTGTAATGATCTGAAGCTTTTAACATAGCAGACCTCTAATAGGGTAGATTACATTTTGTAATCAAACATTGTAACCTTAATAGGTACACTTTATTACTGTAGTAGTGGAGACTTTTGTGGGTGTCATCCCCACCCTAGTTTTACCTATTTGGTTTTCTGAGTTACCAAGTTATTGTGTTATGTGTTATTTATTTCATGGTGTGGATACTATCTGAGATTATATTAGATTCATTTATGTATGAATGTGGATCAACTTGTTTTAAGTGTTTAATTTTGAAGATCTGATTCATCCCCCCCTCAGTATCTTCCTTTCCCATTATTGTATTTCCAACAGTGTATGTGTTTGAATTCATCCTTCATTTTACTATTATCATTCATGTATTCTATTTCAATAGAAATCTCATCAATAACCAATATATCATACTTGCAATGAATGTATGCCCTAATATCCTCTACATGCAACATGTCATGCCGTGTCTAAGAAAATGCTCCTTCAGGGTTGTCTTTAAAGGACTTAATTAATGTTTCTTGAATTTGTATCTAGGTCGATCTACAACATCATAAATCAAAGGTGCATCCATAGATTTTGTGTGAGTAGATAATGTAAATACCTTAATCATGCTGAATTTTGAATTCCTATTTTGATCGATCATGCAATATAGTTGTTATATAGTCTCTACTTGTCTTAGGTCATTTCTCTTCAAATAGTGAAGAAATAGGTATCTCAGATGTCCTTTTTTCATTGTTAAGTGTAAAATGTACATTACCCAATATACAACTTTGTATAGTGTCTAGTCAATTACAAATTCACGATCACCAAATATGCATCGTCCAATTTTGTGCTCTTAGATATATGTCCTATTATGTATGTACATATCAAAACTAAGTTTCATGGATCTTACTCCTTAAAATCAGGGGTTGGATACATTCTGATATCTTCATCCAATGCTCCCCCCATGGCCATGATCGGCCAATTAGGTCAATGTTTTCACATCAGAAAAAGATCCAGTAGCATCTATTGTCTCTCCCTGAACCAATATCTCACTTGACTCTTTGATTTTCCATATCTTACCACTATTTTTATCTTCTACTTTCTTAAAATAATTGTTAAAATCACTCTTGTATTCAGCAAGACTCCTACTAGTATCACTCTCATTCTTCTTTTTATCCATAGGAGGTGGTACTCTTCTATTATTTACTCCATTATACATACAAAACTTTGCTATATGATTTGGATTATTATATTTGTAGCATATAGGAGGTTTTTTATTCTGATTAACTTGGAACTTACAATTCCTTGCAATGTATCCAAGATTATTACATTTGTAACATGTGATCTTAGTTGTTGATTATTCTCTGATGTAATCCTATCTATATCTAGATTGATAAGGTGTCCTAAATTCTACTTTTTTGTGCCCATATACATTGCGATTAAAACAATAACTAGAAAAATATTTATAAAGGGTATACCTCTACAATCTCTCTTCATGTGTCCAAACTTATTACATCAAAAACATCTACCTCTGAAAGGTCGAATTTGTTCTCTAGGTTCTTCAAGAATAGTTTTTTCTCCATCCTTCTTTGCAATAGGCTTCTCTTCTTGAATCTTAGAGCATTCAACTTAATTGAAGCCAATACTAGTCATATCACCTTTAGGTTTATGTCTATCTCTTTTTTCATCGATCAATTCACTACTCATGTGAAGTTTCTAAATGTGTTTCTTATTCTCAACAAGTTCACCTTTTATAATCTGATTATATTTCTTTAATTCTAGATGCTTTTTCTTGTAATGGCTAAGGTAAATCTTAATTTGTGCCATCAAAATATTAGAATTCTTGAAAGATTCTTTAGTCTTTTTATTAGCATCCTTTTTCTTGTTAAATCTCTTTAGCCATTGTTTCATTATTAAGTTTTAGAGTATCATTCTCTTTTTCAAGTTTCTTTATCTAATATGAATTATCATTATCTGAATCTTCTTTTATCTGAACCATAAGATATGGTCTCTGAATTCTTGAATGTTCAAGCTGGTCTTTCAATTTCTTGATGAATCCTTTAGGTCTTCTTAGACTAAATCTCAAGTCACCATTTTCTTCTTTTTCTCTATCAAGGTCTTCAAGTACTACTTCAAAGTTCTCTTCAAAACTTACTGAATCCATCTTGATCTCCCTTAATTTGTTATAATTTCTCTTCAAGGGGAAATATCTCTAACACCAATTGTTAGGATTGAGTAATATTGAGAGGGGGGTGAATCAGTATTACGACACTTTAAATTAAAATTAAACCAATTACCAATAAACCATAATCTTACTGAAAATTGCCAAGGGAAATTTGCGGTGGGTATGGTACCCACAAGCATGCACTAAAGTATAATGTCTGTTTTAGGAGACCTAGCCATGTTAGGAGATGAATATTAGATAGTATATTTCCTTGTTAAAGGAACAACAACCCTGTTAAAGGTATACAATACCCTATTTAGGGACAACTAAGCTTACAACTCTTACAACAAAATTTTTTGTTACAAAGTGTTCTCAATAATGAACAAAACATGCATCTTCAATTCTTAGATAGTTGCAGTCATAGATCTTTAATGATCTCTTCCAACTTCTTCTCTCACATCTTCCATTTTCATACATACATATCCTTCCTTACATCATATCATCATATATTATGTTTACAAAAATTCTTCATACATATATCTTTTTCATCATCAATTGGCTCTCTTACTTATTATCACATAGTCAACTCTCAATACAAAATAGAATTAATAATGTAAAGAAAAAATAAAAAGTTAGAGCTCTTATATAACTAAAATATAGGTTATCCAAAATCATAATCTAACTTATCTTTCTAGGAATCCATGACATACTCCTCTAATCATCGCTACTTGTTCAACTACTCTGTTATGCTATTCTGTTGTCTGCACATGTATTCAAATCTCTCTAACTCTATGTAATCATTGCCCAAACCAAATATATCTTATGTGGAGGTAATAGATATTTTATAGTATCTTCCTCTAATCTCTCAGGTCATAAAACATCATAATCAATCTTTTCTATCCAAAACAATACTGTTATACTCTATATTTATGCTTTTGTACTTAGTCATTTTGAAGATTGTATCTCCAAAATTGAACTTCATTCCAAGTGATCAATATATATGATGTGTTCCATAAATCAAAATCCATAAGTGTCTCGTACCATTCCAAAAACATCACTTTCCAACACACTATCTCTTCCTTTCGCTCTACCACTATTACCTTGCTCATACTTCTTTTTTATTTTCTCTTCGACCTTCAGTGCTAATTGATAGCACTTGTGTATTGTGTTAGGACTCAACAAATGGATCTCTTCTTAGATACCCCACTTTAACCCCTTCAATTATCTTTCAAACTTGATAATTTCATCTTCTATAACATTGGACCTGAAAAAAAACCTTTGGAATTCCTTCATGTAGCTACTCACATCTAGTTATTTTTGTCTCAAATTTTTTCTCTTCCTATGGATTTGAATTTTATAATCTTCTAGAATGTATGTTTCTTTGATCTTGTAAATCATGCCCTTCCAAGTGGAGATGGGATTCTTACCTTCCTTATGTCTCTCAACTTGGAAAAATTTCCACCATATTAAAGCAAGCCCTCTCAATATTTATTTGGCCACCTTAACCTTTTGTGCTTCACTTACACCTTCATAGTCAAAATGATTATCTAGACCTTCAATCCACTCCATAACTAAATTGGGTTCCATTTTTCCACTGAAAATGGGTATTCCTTATTATTATTTATCACTCATAGACTTGAGGACCCTGAGAAAGGGTTCTTCTTGGATGAAAGGATCTTTCTCCGGGATCTCATCTTCCACTCCTTTACCCTTCCCTTATTTTCCAATTATCCCCTCACTGACTTCCCCAGTCTTCACTTCTACTTCACCTAGCTTCAACTTCATCTTCTCTAATATTTCTCTAAAAAATATGTTATCAACTTCTTGGCCAACTATGCATTGGGCACAATCCTGGATTCCCCAAATGATTCAAGATTAGACATACAACTCAGTCTAGCCCAAAGCTTCAGGCTCTGATACCACTTAGATAGGGACTCTCTCTTAAGAACTACTCCCAGTTCTTCACCAAGTCTCTTTTTAAGACTTCTTAGGTTTTTTTCTCACCTAGAACCCTACTACCATAGGATATTTCAAATCTCTATCCTCGTACTCTCTGAAATCTTCACTACTCATTAACGATGCTCACACTTCCACCATGAAATCACAAGCATAAGCTCATCTACCACCTTTCTAGCCCTTTCAAAACTACTTTGCATGAGTATAGGTATTTTCAAACATCTAACTATATCACCAAACACTCCTTCATTTATCTTCAACTCATTTCCTCATCACTTTCAATATTCCCTAATTTTAAGGCCAACTAGCCTAATAGGTCTCAATTAGCCCTAATCCTTAGATTTTTGGGCCTTATTTTGAAAATGTGCCAAAAAAACTATCAAAAAATCATCTTTCCTAATACCCATTGGGAAGTTCTTCAAAATTTTGGATATCTCATGGTTCTATCTACCCGCACAATGTCCAAACCCTAACTGGGCTACTTTGCAAGGAAATAAGACTATCTTCAAACTTTCAAAGGAAAATCTACACAAATGGATTCATCAACCATCCAAATTTCTACCAAGGCTCTATATGGACATACCAAGATTTCCCAAGTCATTGTATTCATTCATCCAATCTTCTCATGTAAGTTACAAACAATTGTTCCTCTTGATCCCTTGTCAGGCTATGGAAAAGCTCGCCTAGAGAAAGAGCTTAAAACTAATAGACACCACCTCTAGAGCTCCACCAAAAATAAAAATACTATAAAAGGAATATAGTTTCATTCTTCCAAGGGTCATGTGTGTGTCACTTTTGGATTTTGAGATCGAGTCATTTCTACTATACACACCTTGTCCAGTCCAGTGCTTAGGAAATGGATACAAGAGTTTAGTTTACAGAAAAAAAAACTTTACAAAACTCTAAACCCAAACACACAAATCAATAAAATGGTTTAACATAACTATCTAGAATGAATTATTTTCATATGCAATCCATTCAACATGAATGAAAACTACTTGTAAGAATGTGAGTCAAATACAAAAAAAAAATTATCGACTCATTGTTATTGGAAATTATGCAAACATGTTAACCAAACCCTTTATAATTCTTAGGAAGACCTTAAAATTCCCTCCCATAATGTTTCACTCATCGGTTCCAATCAATAAGTGACTTAGGGCATGTTTCATCACTTTTACCAAATGTTGTATACAACATTGAAAAGTTGCAAAAGTTTCTCTAGCAACTTTTTGCACTTCTTACATCATTTCAAATTTCAATGTTTTGACCCCACCTATGGGTTCAAAATGATCTCTAGACATCCCCTAGACATAAATAAAACCCAAATAAGATATTTTATACACTCTTGGTACCATTTTGTATATTATGTCATTCTTGGCTTACATTGCAATTTTTGGGTCTATTTGACACACTATGCTAAATTTCCACAACAGCCACATCACTCTCCAAAATATACCTATTGACTCCTAAATAATCCTTTCTTATCAACATGACCTTGATAAGGTATTACAAACCAAAATTTGAGGGTTGAGAACGATTGTCGCCTAGGTGCTCTTGCACCACTTAATCACACTAGCTTTAAATGTAATTTAAACATTCAAAAGTTCCTCACTAAGTGTAGTCATCTCATACAAACATAGTCTTCCTATGAAAGATTCTCTTGAAATGTCTCTGATAGTTCTTAATTCCTTAATATCAGAAACTTTCTCATTGTAACATATGGGAAAAGATCTTAGAATCTTGTCTACAACTTCATTATTTTTCAAGGTACCACCAACACATCTGATGTCATAAACAAGATCATTTACTCTCTCCAAATAGATTGAGGCAATTTCACCTTCACTAATATTGATATCTTCATATTTTTCTTTTAATCTCTAAAACTTATCTTTCTTAACATATGTATCACTTTCATAAATAGTTTTTTAATTTTTTCCATACTTTATGTGTAGTCCTTAATCCATAAATCTGAGAATATTGTAAATCAGATAAGGTGTTGATCAAGGTCTTGCTTGCTAACATGTTATACTTCAATTTATTCTTTTCCTTTGTAGTATCATTTTTAGGTTACTCAAAATAGAATAGGGTTTCTTAGTGATCTGGTAGTATTCATCATTTGTTCTCATGCATATCTGGTAGGTATTCATCTGATCCTTCAAAATTTACACTATGATTTCTTATACTTTCCATGATGGATCCCCTTCAAGTGGTCAAGATTATTCAGAAGGAATGACGTCTGATACCAATTGTTAGGCCCAAAAGTATGTTAGCACAATTGAAGGGTGGGGGGATTAGTAAATTGAATGTACAAAAGTTGAAATAATTAATTCCACTTTAGCCACTTAGATTTTAAAGATAAATAGTAATTCAAGATCCACAAAAAAATAACACAACACCAAAAAAAATTCTTAGGGAAACTCAGTTAAGGGAAAAACCCTGTGCGAAATAAACCCATAAGATGAATTCACTCTGCTAAAAGTACTACATGGTTAAGAGAAAATAGAGAACAAAGGGTAAACATGAAAACATAGGCCTATATCCCAATCTACAGGCTCATTTCCCAAAGCTCACTTCTCACAATACACCCATACATCTGGCCCTTGGTCAGTATCATTGATCTAATTTCAATTATATTAGGGTGAACATATAATCTATTACAACCAAACTGACAAGTATTATCTCCAATACCAATATAGTTCAATGAAGTAAAAACTCTACGTTAAATTCAAGATACAAATATCAGTAATTCTCCTTACAATCACACATACTTCTACTATTCAAAAAATACAAAATGATCACTCATTTATAATAAATACAAATAATACTAAACCAATAGGTTGGCTAAGACCTGTTACAATAAAAGATATAAACATTATGCTAAATCTCCAAACTGATCCAAATCAAGTTGACTAGGACTTATACATGACCCAAACATTCATCCATAAAAACAATATGTGACACAAAAATAGTATCAAGAATTTCAACATGTTACTCCATCAATTTGGCTGAGACCTAAATGAATAAACTCCAACACGGTAACAAAAAAGAAAATCAGACCATCTCAAATGATGCAGTCCAACAACATGATCAACAAACTGTTGGATCTTTTTCTTGTTGATCCCTTTATACATGCAGCTCAAATATATTCCTCTATATGCCAAAGCATTGATTTAGAAAGAAAAACAAACAACATCCAACAAGGTTCAAAAAACCTTGTACACTTCAATCTCGAACATCACACATGAATCCTTTTGAGATACAAACACCTTTTTGATATATAATTGTGGAATAACTTTCAAACCTATAGGTAACACATACCTCATTGTTTACCAAATCTTATGCAGTGTCCCACTTGCATACAATATGTTTGAAAACCAGACCTACTCTAACTCCTTCCTATTCTAACATGAAGGGAAAATATTTTCTTTTATTTTTTTACTAATGGATTCCTAAAAATACCTTAGATCACTCATAGAACAATGCCTTATCCAATGGGTAAAAAATTAAAACATAACATATGCAAAAGAAATATTATGAATAAAGAAACCAACACAGTCTAATATGTCTAATGCCTTACATCAAATATACCCTAACAATCAAGTTCTACTTGTGGATCCACTAGTGTGTTCAAACATGAAACTACCCATTCAAAGTATTTAACCATCCCCTTGGAAGACACCTTGGAATAGATAATACATTAATTAGCATAACACTAAAAAACATGTTTGGAATATTCTTAATACCCCAAACTCATACATATCTAAAAAAAATCCCAAATCACAGTCATCCTCTAAATGACTCCATTGTTGATCAACAATGGACAAAACCAAAACACCCTTGATGCCTTAATCTATATGATTTGAAATGCAAAATGAATATAATTTGGTAATAGTACAACAAAACTAAAATATTTATTCATAAAACTAAATACTACAACCTGTTCTCTTCTCTAAAACAAGAAAGAGATCAAGAAAACTCTTATGCAGAGAAAATGGAAGAATATTTTACAAAAGAACCACACTTGGAACCTGCGCTAAGAACAAAGGATTCAGAACCCTTACAACAAAGAAAATAAAGGAACTTATAGAATAAGGAAAACTTTGAAATTGATATCCATTTGATAGTTTTACTTCTATGAAATATGATTTTTTGCAATCCTTCCTTTGTACACCAATTGACTAATCTATCTCCTAAATATCAAACTAATATTTTATATGTTCCACCACCAAGACTCAGGAGCAGACCCAACATTAAGGCAGAAAAAGACAAGGAGTCGATGAAGTGTTACAAAATATCTGCAAATCTGATTAGAAACCCAAGTCATCACTTCTCAACATTTATGAAGCTATAGTCATAAAAATTCTATCCCTTGAGCATCCCACTACAGCAAAAATGCAAACCAAAATATCAGATCCTCCTACCCACTTTTATGCAATTTGAAAGAGCATCACCACGACCAAAAACCCTCTTGAAACATTTAAATATACAAAATATCTACCTCAACAGTCAACCATGGTGTGAAAAATCTTTCGACAGCTTAGATCAAATAGTAAATTCATTTTAAAATGCAGTCATCTATTCAATACTTAAAACACCCGTGATCCTGTAAGCCCAAGATGCATGGTAGCTCCACTTAGCATTTTTGGTTCCAATTCACTTTTCCTCATCAATCCAGACATGTGTCACTCAAGTATTATTCCTTGATGAATATCCTTGGTACATCTATGGATAAAGGCATCACACCTACCATTAGATTAACTTTAATTTGATCCTTCATTAGCTATTTTAAATTCCTAGATGCACGATCACAAAGTGGCTACATTTCAATCAGGCATGATCCCACGATTAATAAACAACAATGCATCCATGTTTAGTGACATCATGAAAACTGTCAGAGAGAGAGAGAGAGAGAGAGAGAGAGAGAGAGAGTTGATTCTTTAGGGTATTCCATACAAGTACTTTTGTAGGAAATTTATACAAACTTTAACAAGACAAAACAATTCCAAATCACATACTTAAGGACTCTAAAATAAAATAATAAAATGTCCACAATCAAAAACTAAAAATAAAAGAAAAAAAATAGTGCTCCTTATGACTCTATTTTATAAAAATGGGGTGTGTATCCAATAAGCGCTATAAATTTGATAGTGGATTCTTAATTAAATAGTACTGTATATGTTGGTCTCTAGTTCCATCACGTCCAAATAATTGTGTTGTTAATTATCCTTGGCTCATGCTTTTATGTTCTTTAAAAAATGAATTAAATCTCTTCCAAATCTCCTTGAAAGAAGTATAAAGCTTCTATACTTACCTAGTCCCTAGTTTGAATTTTAGTTATCTGATAGGACTAGGAAACCTTCTAGACTATCATGTGGTCCATAAAATTTGAATTAGTAACTTTAAGACCTACTAAAAATATTACATACAGTGTCATTATTATTTCAAACACCATTCTAAAATTACAAACATCATAAGGTATACTTGTGGCTTATTCAACATCTCCTAGTGGTTTACCTAATAAACCATCACTAACACTTCTCATCTTCTCTTGAAAAATGAAGAATGATGTAAATATATTTTAATTACCACACTTAAATTTAAATATGTCTCATTTTCCATGGCAAATTCTACACCAATGTCTCCAATTCTTCCACTCACTTGATTAATGTAAGAGTTTTTAAAAGTCATAATTCTTTTATTCTACAATAGATCTTAAGATAAATAAATCATGATAATCAACCTTGGAAGTTTGTTTTAGCTAATCTCCTTATCCTAGAATATGGTTTTATGGCTTTATTATTTGCTTTCTTATTCAAATATGCCAATTTTTTGCTTGCTTCTGTTGTAGAGATTGACTAATGTGCTTATACAATTTTACCAAAAAATCTTGTAATGTCACTTTTTAAGTTGGACATTTGTAGGAGCTTCTACCTCCTCCATATAGTATGATGGTAGCCATGGTTGAATACATTATGTAGCAATATTTTGATTATTGTAGCCTCAAGAATTTAGTTGCAATGCTCTATAAATTGAGGATCTTAGCCATAGTCACAAAATGTTCTATTTTCCACCTTCCACCTATTTTCAAATGTTTTGTGCTCCTATTTGACAATATTGTAGTAAGTTTTGTTACATAGAACTAATTATTTCCTTTAATAATGATTACCAACTAGTAGATGAAGAATATAAAGAGGAGGGTGCTTTGACTAGCCAGGAGATTATTTCCAATATTTTTGTCTCTTGTTTTCAACTTTTTATAACTTAGACTCTCAAGTTATACCTCTTCACCAACCACATTTTTTTGCAAACAATGTATTATTATTCTTTTTTAAGTACATCATCAAAAGCAAATATGTTCTCATTGTTCATTTTTTTTTGTTTAATAACACATTTCTAAGAATATATTTCTAAAATGGTAATAGTGGACTCTTTTAATCATGATTCTAGTATAAAGGCAATTTGTAGTTTAGAGTGGTATGAGAAATTGAAATAGATACCAAGTATGCTCAAAAAGAGGTAATACTACTAAGGTGATAAGCCACATATTCAGGTACATAAATAACACAAATTTTATCAATAAATTTAAAATATAATATTAAAT
This sequence comes from Thuja plicata, assembly GCA_018584345.1. NCBI lineage: Eukaryota > Viridiplantae > Streptophyta > Pinopsida > Cupressales > Cupressaceae > Thuja > Thuja plicata. The sequence continues at coordinate 2,124,450 of MU225442.1, forward strand.
TTAAATTCATAATTATAATTAATTTTTTTTATAAATATTAATTTAATATTAATATGATTAAAATATATTTGTTTTAAAAAATGTTCAAAATTGTAATTATTATTTTTTTGATAGGTAAAAGGGCATAGAAAATTTATATTAATATAATCTATAGTTTAGAGAATCCCCATTCACTGCAAACACTGGTAGGAAAGAATGGAGAAGAAAAACTCTAGTCTAGCCTGGGACCTCAGTCCAAATCATTCTATTACATGTATTTATGAGGGAATACCCTCCTTTACAAACAAGGGTATTTAAACCATTGTTTACATTGAGAGCATAACTGAGTACAATCCTATGCTCTTAGTATAATTACCTTTGATAATTTTTAAATGGGAACACAGTTCTTTGGGGACCTTCTCACAAGCCCATCTTCTGAGCCCTGTTATGCCCATCCAGGTTAAGGCTGTTCCAGTAGAGACTATATTACTGCAAAAATATTTCTTCACAAGATACATATTTCATTAGTCCTTATTAAAACCAGCATCGAACAGTCAAAACTCTTGTATTAAGTTAAGAAGATGTATTTTGGCCTTGATTTCTTGTAGGGTTTAGCTTTGAGGTTTGTATACCTTTGAATGAGTGATAGTTTATTTATAAAAATAGAAGAATAAATTTATACGTACCTTTTTGTCAAAAATAAAGTAGAGCTTGTAACAAACGTGTCATTTCTATCTATTTCTAATTGTTAAAATTTAATATTTCTATAGAAAGAAAAAACTTGGAATAGAGTACTTATTTGCTTTAGATTCTGATAGGATAAAGTATACATAAGTTTAATATGTAGCTTCCACTTCATTAGGAGTCTTAGGTGATTCATCTTTCTTCTTTCTCTTCCTACTAGGTCTGGAAGTATTTGTCCAAATTACCATGTTTTCTTTATCTTCTGCTTCATTGAAACAGTCTCTGTCTGTGTTACCTACATCGTTCTTGTGCCAATATGTGTAAAACTATTCCTTTGTTTCAGATGTCTGGACATGAAAATAACAATACAGGAAGTCAAGGTTTGTTCTTATGGTGGGGCTTCTAGATATTAGTGTTTCTATGTCATCAGTGTCTAGTATGGGATATGATGGGGTAGGTTTTCCATTTATCATTGGGGAATTGTAGTATCTCGGTTTGGTAATGGTCATATCAGCCCTGATATTATTCATTACAACATCCAATCCCCCTAGGTATTTCTTCTTGAATAGTCATGTGCATAATCTCTCGATGTCAAATTTGATGGGGTCTCCTTGGATGGGAGATTCTATCAAAATGGATGGAATGTTAGAGTTGACACGGTAATGATCATTGTTAGTTATGAATTCCAAACCTAGAATTTTGTACACTTCTCTGAGGGTTAGAGCATGTGTGCTTAAAATAATTGTTTTGAGTCTGTTTATATCTATGGTTCTTTAGAAGGCAATTTGTGGTTTCGAGTATCTCAGTTTGATGGGGATAGACATTGTTGCAGCTCTGAGGGGCTTAAAACACATAGGATCAATTTTTGGGTTGGTGGTGATTACTTATGTATTAGGTAAAAAGGTTGTTCAAATTCTATCTTTATAAGTTTCCAACTCTTGGATTCCCTGGTAAATAGTAAGGAGGGATTCAAAAAGATAGTAGGGTATAAAATCTATTACGAGTGTTGGTAATCAGCTAATATACACTTTGGTAAGTGGGTAAACTATTTTAAAAGAGAGGAGGTAATGTTTACTAAATTAGGCTTGATTTTATAGGATAATTTTTATGAGGAATCATTAGATGATCCTAAAATGATTATTAGTTGGTATGTAGTACAACTATTTTCGTGTGGTTACTAATTTTTATGAGTTGTGGACTAAGTCTATTTTGAGTGTCTATTTACATTTTGATGAATGCATAGGATTTATGATACAAATTGGTCTATATAAAAATAGGATAGAGTATAAATAAAGATATATATATTTCTATATTTGTTACATTAAATCTAATCTGAATAAGATATGAACGTAACCTTTAATACCATGCCCATGGAGCTTGCTTCAGTTCATATAGTTCCTTTTTAGTTTTCATACCATGTCTTTTTCCTTTATCAATGAAAAACCATCGGGTTCTTCTATGTAGACCTCTTCTTCAAGAATTCTATTCAAGAAGGATGACTTGACATCCATTTGAAAACTTTGAACTTATTATAAGTAGCATAAGTAAGTAGAATTATTACCCCTTCAAGTCTTTCTACTAGAGAAAAAGTCTCACCATAGTATAGTCCTTCTTGTGCATAGCCCTTGCATATAAGCCTTTCCTTGTTTCTGATCATATCTCCATATTAATTAAATTAGTTCATGAAAACCCACTTGGTACCAATCACATTTTTATCTTTAGGTCAAGGAACAAGTTCCCATGTAAAATTCTTCTCTATTTTATCAAGTTCTTCTTTCATAGATTTTACCCAATCTTCATCCTTGATTTCTTCCTTCATTGTCTTAGGCTCATACTTAGAAATTAAAAATTTATTTTTTTCTAATCTTTCTTCTTCTTAGAATACTTGTATTCTTTCACTCATAATATGATCAACATAATGGTTCATCTTTACATACCTAGATATCACCGGTTTAGGTCTAGGAGCTTCTTCTTCTACCGGTTGAATCACTTCTCCCACATTGTTTTGATCTATTGGCTCATACACTTTTGGTTCAATATACACAATCTCCCAATAATATTTTGTCACTTTCTTTCTTAAATTACCATATTTCTCAAGGTATTTTCCCCCCCTAAAATTTTCAATCTCAATCATCTTGTTAGTTCTCTTATGGAAACACTTGTATTCTTTTGTTTTAGCAGAATAACCAGGGAAAATGCATTAATCACTTTTAAGATTAAAATTTTCATTATCATCCTCCATCTTAATGTAACATCTACTGCCAAAGGCTTTAAAATATTTAACACTAGGAGAGTGAGCATACCATAGCTCATAAGGTTTCTTGTATGTTGCTTTGTTTACTTGGCCCCAGTTTAGTGTGTAAAATGCACTACTGATTGCTTCTCTCCAATATATCTGCAATAGATCACCTTAAATTAGCATAGTCCTTGCAACATCCACTATAGTTATGTAATTCCTCTCTACAACACCATTTTTTGTGGAGTCCTAGGTGTAGACATTTATCTCTTGACTCCATTGTATTTACAATACTTAACAAATTATATGGAAGTAAAATCACCTCCTTTAACAGATCATAAACATTTCAAACTCTTACTGGATTCCATATCAACCACTGCCCTAAATTCTTGTAAGTTATGGAATGCATCAGACTTATCCTTCAAGAAATTTACCCACATATTTATTGAATAGTGGATATAGAGAATCAAGGGCCCTTCCACAATCAGAACAAAAATTTTCATGCTTAATTCAACAACATTCATCAACATAATGTCCTTCAAGGAAAACACTCCTCATTAACTAATATAACTTCTCACATCATCAATACCAACACAACACACTATTCCTATTGTGTTCTTCAATAGGACCAATACAAAATATTCTTAATCATTAACTGGTCTTAATCTATCTCAACAAACCACTTGATATTCACAATGACCCCTTTAGGTCAAGCTTCCATGCAATATGCCTACAACTCTCTATTACCTTCTCTCTTCTCTCTGTATCCTATCATACACCAATTTGAGTCAATAAAATTTGCATTACACCATTCTTGATTGTAATCATCACCTTGACTGATCACACAACCTTCTGGTGAGAGTAATGCTTATTTGAGTCATCAATGATCTTCACAATAATATCAATACTCCCTATCACTTCATGATAGAATATAATACATTAACTCTATCTATTGACATTGTAGTTATAGATGATGATATTGAACATCCTTTAAAGTATTAACAATAGCTCTTCTCAATGACTTAGACTCCTTTATTAAAATGACTTGCATTGGATTGTAATTGTCCCTTCAATCAATTCCTCCAACGGACCTATACTTTTGATTGACCCTTGTGAAAAAAAATTAAAAGTTCAACCACTTATAGGATGCTCCTATATCTCTTCCTTAAACCATTAATGTACCCAATCAATCACCCAACATAGATTCCATCTTCAGGTACACAACAACCACTCACTGTCAAACTATGACAGTCACTTGACAATATGTAAGGTAGTATGTAAAGTATAAAACAAAGAAATCAATTCTCAGATAAAGCTAACCTACAAAAATAGCTATAATATGAAACATATAAATCTTTATGACTAGAATGACAAGGAAAATTCAATGGTTTTATCAATAATCATCAAAATAGAAAATTTTAACAAGTTGCGACCCTATTCTGATAGGGTGTGTCTTATTTCCTGGATGTGATCCTATGCTGACAGTATGTAATCCATAATCCTTGATGCGATCCTATTATAACATGATGCAACTCATAAATTTGGGTGCGATCCCATTTTCAGAGGATGTGACACTTGATATTTTGGGAAAACTAGAGGCAACTTTCACCACATGTGATCCTTTGATTGACATAGGATGTGATCTCATATGAATGGGATGTGATGTAGCATATTAAGGATCACCAAACATGATGATGGATTTACTAAGTGAAATCTAGAACCACGGATCCAACCTTAGACTCTAATGCCTATAACTCTTGCAAATAATGATAAAAATTCAAATCAAAAGTATAAAATGAAAGGTCTTTGGGTACTCACGGTTGGTGCATAGTGTGCAGGTCTGTCATATTGATGACCAAGCTCAAAAATATCCTTCTCCATGGGGAAAACCATTTTTTCTCCATAGGTAAAGGATTTTTAAAGGTAAAAAGTGAAAATAAATGAGTAAATTGACCTTTTGGGCTTATTTTAGCTTTTTGAGGGCTGAAATTTACCTACTAGACGCTAAAAAAAATCCTAACTCGATAATTTTCTCATCAAATATGTCAATAATGAAATCAAATAGGCACAAATCATGTATTCTTATCACTTTAATACTTTCTAAAGAGTTACTCACATCCTACAAACAAATTTAGAATTGATCCAAATATGTAGAAAATGTTACGCAGAGCTTGCAGAAATGTTCTACATTGCATGATACATGTTCTCTAATAAAAATATTAGTTTAACATCATTTATAATTTCTCTCATATGGATCACAAGGTAGTCAAAATTGGTCAAATTGTGTTCCTATAAACACATCTTCACTCCAACCCATATCATAATTGATGCTTATTGATGCAATCACGTCTCACATCACTTTCTCATGAATGTCTACTTTTCAAAGAGGGTTTTCATCAGTATTTCCTTCGATTTAGTTATCGATGGGAATTATCATACCTAAAATTTATATATTTCGCATGTCAAAGAAATTAGGGATTCCAAATCAAAGTGAATTAACTTGATCATCAAATAAATTGGGACATGTTTGTTTCCTTCAATTGAGTTGGGATAGTTTGATAATCACATGAAGTCAGTTATATATGCCTATGGTTTCTTTACCATTTTAGATCAATCCATCAAGTATTCAACTTCATCACATCAAATTGCAAAATAGATTCTTACTGATCTTTGTTTGATCAAGTTCAGAGGATGATCCCACAAAATTATGTCCCTCTTTTTGGCCAACCTTGACATTGAAATGAACATTCTTAAAAAAATTTTTGCTTTCAAATAGCTATTCTCATAAAACCATTAAGAATTTGAAGATGATGTAAACTAGTGACTTTTAGAATTTTTTTTCTAGTTTATAAATATATTTTTAATAAAAAAAATTGAAATTTATTTGTATCCATTTTTCCTTCTTCAAAAATTATTTGTGTGAAAAATCAACATTTTTCAGGAGTGACACTCACTTTGATCAACACAAATTTTTTTATAAAATTGACAAGAATGTAATTACTTTGAATTTAGGTTTGCAACAAAAATATCTAGAGAATATATTTGGTTTCATTCAATTTGGTTGAATATTTTATATTTTATTAGGTTATGAAGTGACATTAACTATAATTTGGACATAGGTTCACTTGGATCGCTCTAACTCTATCTCTATATATCAAAATTATTTTATTCTTTTTTTGATAGAAAGGTAACATAAATACCTATTTCCTAGATATTTTTAATAATTTTGTTCCCTAATTTACTATTTTTCCAGAAGCGTTTAACATAGAAGTTGCTAAATGGTCAGACAACCTATGTTTAGTAAAACATAAGAAGAAAAGTCTTAATAAACTCAATATATTTATATATATATATATATATATATATATATATATATATATATATATTGTAATCATTGGAAAGCTTTTTCTAAGTACTATTATCTTTTATTTGGGTTTTTCAAATGAATTTATTTAATCCCACAAAAATTTAATGTCAAAGTGATATTTTGTCAGCATTTTGATGGGTGCAAACAAGACACAATTATAAGTGTGAGTGAGGAGTAGAGAGATTATACCAAAGGGATTTTGATCGAAGAGGATTTTATGTAACAATTTTCAATTTAATCCTTCAAATGGGAGGTCTCAAGGCTTAAATAAGATGTTCAAAAAAGTGGGACACACTATTGTGGGACCACCCTAGAGTCACTACTATCAATTCTAGGTCAAACAAGTTCCAAACTGGTCTCTTTAATTTATCTTTATTCAATGAAGTTCAATGTTAGTACTATCAGTCTTAGTTCAATCAAGTTCAAGATTGATATCATCAATAAATAAAAAATTTGATCAAGCTCAAAATTTTAAATTATCAAACTATTCTTTGAAGTCAACATCAGACATTCTTTAAATCTCTATGTTGATCACATATCAATTCAAAGAGGGTAAAATGTAACCACCCTAAACTAGGATACTCTAAACAAGATGTCATTTTTCCTTCACTCAATATCTTTCTTGTAATCATGTTAATCTGATTACTTGATTATTGGCATAATTCTCTCAAACTAATGAAATCCCTCAAAGCAAGCATTAACCATTGCTAGATCTATCATTAATTTCTAATTGATCACCTTGGCTTATATAATTAAATAAACTTTGTCAAATCCTTTGGCTAAGGTAATTAATTAAATCAAATTAAAAAAATACTTCTAAATTACAACTCACCACAAAGGGAAAATTCTAATTCATAGACCAATGGGAGTTGACACCCATGGATCACTTTAAATGGATAAAGAAAGGATTAATCATTATCACTCCCCAAGAATCAATCTCAACCACTCATTTAACTTTATTATCCATAAAAAGGAGTGAATTTTGAGCTCAAATAATCAGAAAATCTAATAATCTGGCATTAGGCTTATTGATGCAGGAGCATCCTGGGTGTAAGGGCAATCTTGCATCACCCAAAAATAATTCTGTTTTCTTTTCAATAAGGGCTACCTTGTGCAGAGTTGTTATTTATGGAAACTTGCTATTTTTAGTAAGTTGGTCATACGATCTCGGAATGTCCTGATTTTGCATGTGGAGGTTCATCTCAGTCATATCAGCCTGCCAGTAAAGTTTCATGGCTAGATCAGGTCTAGTTTTGAAGATATTGAAAATTTTCGGTATTGAAAACAGGGTACAGAAACTTCGAGCTCAGTTTTGAAGGCTTTAGAGGCCCCGGATGAGGTCGAAACTTGGGGTGAATAAAGCTTGCTCAATTCAAAATTTGTAGAGTGCTTCGTGGCATTTCCGAAATGGGGTTATAATAGTCAATCGGGTCAACTGGTGATGAATTATGGTCTCCAAAAGTTGGGCCACCTGAAATAGCAGAAAATAATTTTCCTTCAAAATTTTTGTTCGGGTTTCAAAAGTTATTTTGAGCCAACTTTGGTGTACTAAATTGAAAAATAAAATAATTCTAAGTTTGGTTGGCCCTAAGGGCTAAATTTCTGGAACCTTCTCAGGCGGTGGAAATTGCCTATATAAAGAAGGCCCGTAGTGTTGTCTTAGGCAGTTCG